>SNQJ01S0011767.1:32122-48060 GCA_010110895.2 Picea sitchensis
TCATGGACCCAAGAGCTAAACACGAGGAAGAAAATGAAGATTCCAAGAAAGAAAGAGAAGCCAGAACAACCAGTCATTATATTAAGAATCATAAGATTACCAGCCTGATATAAAACTCAATAAAAGCAATCAAGCAAAGGAACTAAAAATCGTGATGAATAACAGTGTATGAAAGACTTATGAATGAAAGCATTGTGAGATCTAGAAATAGAGGTTCTCCCAGATGGAGGGAGAAGACTATGATGATTACTTGTTCTAGTACACCAGACATATCTCTACATGAGTCATTATATCATCTGCAACATCCATGAGTTGGAGTTCTACATCAGATGAATGCAAAGAACGTTCTCCAAAGAAATTGAATAAAGAGCATATGAAGAGCAACCTCAAGACTTTGAGGCATACCAGAAAGAGACTCTTGCATGCAGATAGAAGAAGACAAATTGGTGGAGAACCTCTAGTGCACAACAGAAGCATGGTGAAGATTTTCTATAACATATGTATTTTATCAAGATGATTACTTAGTAGATCAGATCTCATGATGATAGAAGAAGTTCCACATGGATATGTTCCAGTTTTCCAACAATGATATCCTCTATTGTTCAGAGCTACATGAATCCTTCACAGAAAATCAGTGTTCCAAACTAAAGTACATTTGAAATCAAGCATTACATTATCCGTGATGAAGTCTAGAAAGGAGAAGGTGGTTCTCCAATACATATCTCCACAGATGAGCAGATAAGAAGACATTTTGGTAAAGCTTCTATCCAATATGAAATAGTTTGCGTACTCAAGTTGGAGCTCGTGGAGACGACTTCCTTATTGAAAAAGGAAGAGATGACTCCCAGGTTAGGAGGGAGCACTGAAAATACTATTGAGGAAATTCATTTTCAAGATTGAAAAATAGTCCATCTTGGACAGATGCTTTCCTGTTTGAAAAGTGGATTGAGATCTCTGACGGACAATGATTTCCCATTGTGGTTAACATGGGAAATGGTCCAGATTGCTGATGTATCATATACAGTGACTTCCCATTGTGGTTAACATGGGGAGTGGTCTAGGGCAGTCTCTCTTCTTGAGGGTTACTCAAGAAGACTGGCCCCCCTCACCGGACAACTATTTCTCATTATGGTTAACATGAGGAATGGTCCATTTTGGAGGTTGATGTAGGACAATCTTTTCCTCTTGTGGTTAACAGAGGAAATGGTCTAGACAATCATTCCTTAGGGTTTATACATTGTCTCCAGGGTGCACTTTTATTAGTGTAGGAAGAATGGCCCAGGGTGGGGAATGGTCCAAACTCATCAATCAGGGACATGCATTTATTAGGTTTTATACATTCTCTCCAGGGTGCACTTTGATTAGTGTAGGAAGAATGGCTCAGGGTGGGGAATGGTCCAGGTTCAGAAGACATGATAGTTATTCTTCCTTGCTTGAGAAGAATAGTCCAGATATCTCATTGTTCTACTCTGAGGGTAGATATTCTTTCATATCTCACAAATGTGAGTGAAAGATTGGCCCATATGATTTAGTTTATATCATAACATTGTTTCTATGCAGGTTGATATCATATGATTGTTATGAAGATTGTATGACAGTAGATATCTACTACTATGGTGGATGTGTTCCACTGTTCGTGACTATACGTTACTAATCAAGTACTTGTTTGCTACTTGGTGTGGTAGTGTACCACTGGATTATAGTTATGTACTACTACGGATAGACACAATTGTGTTATATTTTGTTATGATTGCCTTGAAGAGTATCAAGCAGTTTATTGGAAATAATTATCAACCAAATGAATGATGAACAGAGATTTTCCAGATAGAAAATGGTTCAGAACATTTACTCTTCTAGATTAGAAGAATGGCTCTTGTATCACTCTATGGAGTGAGCATCATGTCTAATTACTCAAATAGAGTATGGTTTCAAGAGATGATGCAGCTGATGATGATGATGGTGCTCATGATCTAGTCTATATCACTATGTTGATGCTACCGGGTGAATGGTATGTTTTGTGCTCAAATACCATTACCTGTAATACCTCCCTAGCTAGGAGGGAGTGTTGATATTATGGTAGTTGCGAGAGGTATTTACCTCCATGTGTAAACCTGACAAGGATATAATACTCTGCGAAGCAAGAAGAAACCCTAATGAGTTGGATAATAAACCTAGAAGACTTGTCGGCTCAAGAAGATAATTTAAATTAGGTTATTAGCCTCCAAGAGAAGAAGTCGGCCAGAAATAATATTATATACTGAACAGACAGATACCCAAAATGAGAAGTCAGCCCTGGTAGTTAGCCAGAATTAGTATAAATATAGGAGGCCAGTTCTCATTCTGGCAGGCAGTCTCAGAATTGCAATGCCCAGTCTTGTGTGCACTACAGTTGCCCAGTTTCTATGCAGGTTTGGAGGAGAGTTGTCGCTGCAGCTGCTGCAGCTAGCAGTTACTCTTGGACTATCTCTTGGCTAGGGTTTGGACTATATGATCAACTCTTTGTGATGCACTATCCTTGGGGAAAGGTGTGCTACCCTTTGTTTGGCTATCTAGCCTAGGGTTTGCTTATGGAGTGATTCTTTGTCAAGGTTAAGGTGCTCAGAGGGTGGATTTGGCCTATGGTTGGGTGACAAGGGTATTGTCAATGGTAAAACGAGCACACATATTTATATTCTAACAGAGACATGGTGTAACATGGATGTTGGAATGAATTACAAGTGGGGTGACATGTACCAAATGTTAAAGGAAGAGACCTTTTGAGAGCTAACTCTCTTTCTGAGTGACACAAATGTAGATGTTGGTGTTTACCAATAGATCAAATAGTTACAACAACATAAGGTTGTATCCATACCTTCAATGTTTCCCTTTGTTGAGGTCATCTCTTGTCTTATCAACAAGTAAAACATTGAAAACCAGTTAATGTTATATATTGTTAACAAAACCATTGCTTCATTAGCCCTTAGATATCAAGCTCTATTACAAATTTCCACAACCTGTTTGATCCAGATTATTTTCGACATGAAATGAGAGTGGAGATATAATAAATAAATGTACAGAGATATCTCATATATCCAAAAATATAGCAGAAATATATCATAGATGCAACCATAAACACATATATATAGTAATACACAGTTTCTATTAATGTGCAAAATGTACAAAACTATAGAAATATAGAGTGAAAGACTCGCTAGAATGGTGGTAGCTTATCTATAAGAAGAGATGTGACGGCTACTCGCATTCACAAGAATATGATTGTTTTTTTTTTTTATACTAGGGGAATCAGTAACAACGGCAGTATCGTACTCGCGTGACACGGGGTCGAATCCTGCCGACTGCCTTATAAAACCTAGGGAGAAACGCACAGCCCGCAAGCACACCCTCCGAGTAAATCGGGGTGAGAATCGACCTTGAGACCTCATTTTACATAGTTCCTTCCATTTACACGGCACTTGCCAATCGGTCTACACCCCTGCGGGCCACAAGAATATGATTGTTACAATGAGGCTCCAAAAGGAATTTTTAACATAAGTCAAATCCAAAACCCTAACCCCAAAAGATGAAAAGACAAAAGGTTTGTGGGCCCTGATGGGAGTAGTTGATATGTCAACTTCCCAAGGGCGTAACTTTTACATACGATCTCTGTTTGGGGCGCTCGATACACTGTTGGAAAGGTATAACAGAGAAGAAAGACTTTCGACTGGCCCGAGCTAGGGATTTAAGTAGTGGTTTGGGCCCCAAATTCCCAAAAAAACGTCGTTTAGGGCCTCAAAACGACCCCAGATGTATTAGACCCGAAAAACTGTCGAAAAACTTCCAAGGTGAAAAATTGTTTTTCAAGCCAGTGGAATAGGTGGGTGGCCACTAATATCCACCTGGATCATTGTTGTAGATCTTAATGAGGAATTCATGTTGTAGTACCTTTGAACTATCGATATCTCATGAAAATTTGGTAGGTCAACCCGAAAGATTTCAAAGCAAGAAGAATGGATACATAACATACTAGTGATTTAAGGACACCATCCAAAATCATAGTCTCTCTCAATAGTAGTTTGTATGGAGAAGCATATGCCACCCAATTCAAGGATTCTTGAGTTCCCATGATATATGTTATCACTTAGACTGGCACCATATTCCATTAGGTTTCCATCCTATCAACATCCATGGTTTAGGTTATCTCCCAAGCCAAACATATGGCTCCAAGCATGCATCATGCATTCTTTATGTCCTCTTACCTGCTTGACATCACATTCCTAGTTAATTGTTTCCCAAGGATGGGCTGGTAGTGACATCCAAGTGAAGTACCCATTTATGTATATTGTCAGAACTTGTGGTAGCATCACTATAGAATCCATTACACACAAATATTTCAGTAGTCCCTAGCTCCAAGGTATAGGATAATCTTTTGTGAGTCCACAAAATGTATGTCAGAGAAACCATGAAGGAAATTGGTGAGGTAGGTCATTGGTATGACATTGACAAGGAAACATACATCAAAGTTTTCAAAGCCACCAAAGCTCCCCATTTTCTACCCAAATTTATCCCTCACAAACTATCCCTACAAGAAGTGTCTTATCAAGCCTTTGTACATGGATTTGGGGCATCCCTTTTCCCATTATACGAAAGAATTGTGGCCTCCATTTACATTTCATTTAGGAGCCTATGGATTTAAATAGGTTAAGGAAGTGGTTACAGAGGTTTGTTGGAATTATTGTCATTGATGTCAAAGTATTAATGATGTTATTAATGTCATATTATGGCATTACAATACACATATCTTTTCCAAGATTTTTTTATATATATAGGTCTACAAGTATATTAAAAAAGGGGTGCATGTGAAAAAGTAAAAAATGAAATGGTGGTTTCAAACACATGGGTTTAGGGTATTTTCCCATGGTATTGGGAATTAATTATTTAATTAATGGAAATGTCCCTTCACAAAGGGTTATGAAAAAGTATAAAAAGAGAAAGCATTGAGAGAAATTATGTGTGTGAAAAATGGATTAGCAAAGATTGAATTGCGAAATCAGTTTCAAGCCATCTTCGCATTTTCATGATTACTTTTTTTCTAGGATGTTTCAAACATTGAAATTTGGAAGATACGAGGGAGAGCTCTTGGTTTACATTTGGTAGAAATTTTAGATGTTGATTTTCTATACCTTCAGAGATATGCCCTGAGGAAATTAGGGTTCCTGAATGCTCCTGAAAGCTCATGAAATCAGTTTCAAACATGTCATCTTGTCCCTTTTTCTATAACTTATTTTATGAGATGTTTCAGACCTTGAAACCTTATAGTGACAGAGGAGAGTTCTTGGTGTACATGTGATACAAATTTCAAATTCGGTTTCGCTATACTTTTGAAGATATGCCCTCTATAAGTCAAGGTTCCTTAATGCTCCTGAAATCAATTTCAAACAAGTTAGCTTGGCACTTTCACCATAACTTACTTTATGGGATGTTTAAAAACTTGAAACTTTGCAAAGACAGAGGAGAGATCTTGGTCTACATGCGGTGCAAATTTCAGATGTTGGTTCACTATAATTTCGTAAATATGCCCTGTGGAAGTTAGGGTTCATAAACGCTCCTGAAATCAGTTTCAAACAAGTCATCTTGGAATTTTCATTATAATTTATTTTCTGGGACTCTTCAGAGTATGAAATTTTCAAAGAATAGAGGAGACATACATAAGTACCTCCGGTAAAAATTTCAGACTCATATTTAGAAAATTGGATATGTGGCATGCTATACAAGTTCATTCTTGGGAAGAATCCCTAAACAACAAGATTTGGGAAAGTTACCATTTGGAAATTCATTTTTTGGTCAAACCTGGTAAAGGAAGAAGTAGTAAGAAGAATCAGTGAAGGAAGAAGAAGTGAGTAGACCTGGTGAAGTTAGAAGAAGCAAGCAGACTGGTCCAAATTATTTTCAGCATGAAATGAGAGAAGAGATATAATAAATAAATGTACATAGATATCTCATATATCCAATAATATAACAGAAATATATCACAGATGCAACCATAAACACAGAGATACAGTAATACACAATTTCTATTAATGAGCAAAATGTACAAAGCTGTAGAAATATAGAGTGAAAGACTCGCTAGAATGGTGGCAACTTATCCCTGAGAAGAGATGTGACAGATACTCACATCACAAGAAGATGATTACAGTGAGGCTTTAAAGTCATTTTTAACATAAATAATATCCAAAACCCTAACCCTGGAAGATGAAAATCCAACAATTTTGTGGACCCTGTTTTGGGTAGTTTGGTGTATCAACTTCGTGGGGGCGTAAATTTGGCATACGATCTTTGTTTGGGGTGCACGATATCTCTTTGAAAAGGTACCATCAAGGAGATTCATTTTGGGGGCTCAATCAAATTCGTTAGCCATCATTGAGGTGCTTGATCCCAAAAAAACTTCATTTAGGCCCTCAAAATTGCCCTAGAAGTTTAGGAACCAAAAACTGCTAAAAATAGTGAATTTCCATATAATTGTTTGGAGCCAGTTGGAATAGGTGGGTTGCCACCGATATCCACCTAGGTCACAGACCTGGTGTAGGAATAAGTAGAAAACAGACTTGGTGGAGGTTAGTGCAACTCACACAAAGATATTCGTGTCTCTTGATAAGTTGGTGCTTAGCGGTGGGGATTGGTGTCTCTAGTAGATTGGTAGATATGTAAGAGTAGGTTAGTGCCGCTCAAACAATGATATTGGTGTATCTTTATAATTTGGTGCTTAGCGGTGGGGATTGGTGTCTATGAATATCTCTACGAATAATTTGGTGCCTACCAGGAATTGTACTAGTGGGGATTGGAGTCTCCAGTAGGTTGGTGCCTACAAATATTTGTAATAGTAGGTTGGTTCCTACAAATAATTATAAAGAGAATTTTTGTGGTTTTCTACTGAAAGGGTTTCCATGTAAATATTTTGTTCCATGTTCTATAGTTAATAGATTTCATATGTGATGTTTTTCTTATGGTTGATGAAAGTTTGAAAAAAAATTGTCTTATATCGATTCACCCNTCAATATAAGTGTGTGCTCAATAAGGTTGAATTCCTAATCACCTTCAAATTTGGAGGGGAAAGGTTTGAGAGGAATGACCCCTTATACATTGTTGTGCCTACAAATATAGATGGACCTACCAAAACGAGTTGTGGAAAGAAGAAAAATTCCATAAAAGAGCGACATATTTGGATGAAGTGGCCTTTAGGATGGGAGGAAATAGTTGGGAAAAGAAATATAAGAGAAAGGAACATGTAAAGAGGGAGCACGCAGAGAGACAATGAATTGAAAAGGAAAGACATGGAATTGAAGCATGTGAAGTAGCATTAGTAGTAGCTAAAACAAAGAAATAAAGATTGGAGAAAGAAGTTGAAGAACATGAGGTCTTCATCACCAACAATATGGGAAACATATTGATGAAAAGGGAAATCACATTCCAATGGTTGTTTTTTTAGCTTGCATCAGAAGAATCCATTCTTGAAGATGTGTCAGGTATTGGTGCACAGAGGTCAATGACCTTTGGAGGAGTTTTTTGAATAAATCTATGATGTGCTCGCAAGCATGTGCAAACACTAGAGGGTTGTTTCCATGCTAGGAAGCCATTGATCCTAGAAAGATAGTGTAGTACACACTTCCTTTCATAGTAATAATATGTGATGGAAGTGTGCATGTGTCACAATGAAAAAGAAGACCGACATTCAACTTGGCTTTATGACTATCAAGATGGATCGTCTCCGAGAGAGAGAGAGAGAGATGGAAATGATTGTTGAGTTTAGAGTTTTGATCTAGATATTGCTCAAATATGAGAGTCGGTTAGTAGAATTTTGTATTGCAAGAATAAGTGATCCAGAACTAGTTCCATAGCCATAGCCAAGGACTAGAGCTAGTAGTTTCTATTTTTATGGTTGTTGGGTGAATTTGTCTTTCCTGCATGCTCAAAATTCCCCCACACTCTGCAATATCACCCACCTTGTCATTTTTTATCATTGTTGGATGAATTATTCACTTGCTAGATTGTGATTACATATCCTTGGACACGTTTACATCCTCTTGGGTAAATTTCTTGGCTCAATTGGCGGGTTACAGACCCAAGGTTCAATAGGATTTACCAACAAAACCCCATAGGCTTCAACATATTTAATCTTCAAGTATTGAAGAATATCTCACCCAATATGCCATGAGAATCACAGAGACCATTGGTCTTGTGTGAGGTGTGAAGGAATAAAACATGCAGGAAACCTTCATGAAATAGTCATTTAGTCATTCATAACTACCACAAGATATTGCACAAAATATTTTAAAACAAGAAGACATTCATGTCATAACCCATTAGATGTAGAGATAAATATGCTTCAAACTTTATTCATTAAGCTCAAAGGAATTCAAATACACTTGCATACATGAAGGTTGAAGCCTGCACAAATACATTAACACTAAAATATAGAGACACACAAGGTACTTCAAAACTACTTTCTCTCTAGCTTTTACACATAATATCTTTGAACATACCCATAACTGATACAAAATGGAACTCAAGCTCTAACACATCTACAACTTACACATTTCCATACTACTCTATTCTTTACTCACTCTACTGGTGAACAAAAACCCAACCCTTACATGTATGCATGCATCCCCCCATATCTTCCATGAAGCGTGGAAATCATAACAAACTTGCCAGCTCATCCATAACCAAATCGACCATGACCAGTCAGGTTGTTACAAAATCATTTACAATGATTCATAAAGATATTTTTGGATATGTCATGCATGTCGTTTCTTTAAGTCCTTGCACACAATACAATATGTGTTGGTGCATGCAGTGAATCCTTGGCTAATGAAGACGTCGGAACTTGGTGTTGCGCAATGCATATTCTCAAGTGTGTGTATAGTGTTGACTTGTGGAACATGTGCATCCTCTACCATAACTTAGGTTCCAACATAATTTACTTCTACATATGCAAGTTTTCATCCACCTAGGCATTTTACTTTGTGCCTGGGCAAGTTCACATCCCCTGGGAATTTTACTTCATGTCTGGGAAATTTCACATACCCCTAGGCATTTTACTTCATGTTTGTGTGAGTTTACACCCCCCTGGACATTTTACTATGTGACTAGGCGATTTCACATGCCCTTGGGTGTTTTACTTCGTGAATGGATGGTTTTACACCCCCTTGAGCATTTCATTTTGTGCCTCTGTGACTTTATCCACTACCCATTGATTCATTTACCTTGTAGATTTATAACATTAATTGTTAATATCTCAATCCATAAGGGAATCGATAAAAGTGAATCCATAGGTCATTCATATATTTTTTAACTCCATTTGGGGTGTTGGTCTTGTTTGAATACACAAGCCCGTACATTTCCCCACGAGGGTCATTTAATTTGTCATTGTCCTTGAATACATATGTATGCATATTACAATGTTGGGTATCATTGATATAGAGGAATCCTTCTTTTCCTTTGTGAATGCTAGAGAAATCTCATTGGGTGGCGATGTCTTGATTTAAAGCATTGAAACGATGAGTTGTTGAATGGACAGTGAGTGGCAATGAAACATTGTTCCCTTAGTAAAATTGGAGAGTATTTTGTCATTAGATTTTTTGTTTCGTATTGAAATACTCACAAATACTAATGTTGGAGCATGATGCTTCTACAACATTTTTGCATGTCCTTAATGTTGGAGTGATTGGGAGTTTATGAGACTACCCCAATCAGTGATGGGAACTAATTTCATGGTGATACATGCATTAACATTCCTTCATTAATGCCATTAAAATCGTTGGTTTGCATTTACATGGATATATGGTAAGTGTTGGGAAACATTGTTACTTACATGCTTGTTGGAGAATAATGTGCAAGGAAGTTGCACATTAGTTTAATGTGTGCAAAGTTACATGCCATTGAAGAATGGGGTGATTGTATAGGTTGCAAAGAGAATATACCTTTCAAGCAACCCAAGAAGGAGAAAAAAAAAGATCCTTGCTCAAGGAAAAGATTAGAGGCCTAGTGGCCTTTCTGAAGACAAAACACTCTATACAAACCTGAGATCAAAACTAGGCTACAAAAAAAAGAATAAATAAATAAATAAATAAAAAAAAATAAAAAAAAATAAAAATTCTGCAAGGATCCATGTTGGTGAAGCAAGTGGGATATGAGTCCCTCATTTACGGATCATAAAGTATCAGAGCAGTTGAATCATTGACCATAACATAGCCATGACATAGCTGCCAAAACTTGGAGGAGAACATTGCAAACCTTAGCATGGATAAAGAAAGAAAAGAAAATTTGGAAGACCTAAGGGCCAACAATTCTCAACTTCAAGAAGTGAATGAACGCTTGAAGGAGTAGGTCCAAATGTTCAACAAGAGGATATCATAGATGGAGAAGCACCTTAACACATTTTCCAAATTGTTTTCATTACCAAAGAAGAAGTTTGAAGAAAATTGATACTCCCTCACTGTAGTCGTGGTAGATTTAGATAAGCATAGAGCATGTCTTGTATGCCTCATGTAGAAGGTCATTTAGTTGGATAGTTGGTAAGAGTATAGGTTCACTAAAATGATGGAAAAAATGTGACAAGAGTTTGCAATGAAGGAGGAGGCCTTGGCAAGGCTCTAAGAAGTTGTCCAAGAGCAACAAGTTGCAGGGCCACTTTCCATTGCCACTATTGCACCCAACACAATGATTAATATTGTAGATTTTTTGAGATACCTTCACAAAAGATCTAGGTAACAATGAAACATACACAACTTGCAATGGTGGATGAAGAGAGAAGACAAAAAATGGAGAAAATAATGAAATAATTTCTATTATCTGTATTGCATTATTGCAAGTTGTGTGTTTCATTTTCATCTAGATATTATGTGTAGGTATCTCAAAAACTCTACATGTTATCAAATCCCATAGGCCTCTAGCAAGGATCATCACCATCATTGTTTTGTAGGTACTGAATATGGAACAAAGCAACATGAAAGATGGAATTTCCCGCATCTAGAATTCTAATGCTATATAACAACTTTGAATGGAATCCAAGAATTCTACATCGGATCAGGGGTAGCGGCTTGTAGCATATAACCATGGCAATGTAAGTAGAGCATGATTTTGTCGATGAGAAAAATAACTTTCTCAACAGACGAGATATGGCTCTCGGATTTATCTACATATCTATTTCTCTTGAACTATAGTATCATGTAGAGGAGGAATCAATCTCAACTCCAAACGAACTATGGACTAGACTAGAGGTCCTATTTGGGAATAAATAAGATTGTGAAGATTGCATGCAGGATATTGACAAGACAGAGCCACAGGAAAAGCCACAAGAAGATCAATCCTTTTATTTTGAAGAGTCTTCTACAACTTTGTGTTACATTCATTGGAGATATGTCTACTCTATTTTATGAATTTCATGTGGAATATATCATGCATGCATCTTAGGAATCACATGTAGACACTTTTTCATGCGCCATGCATGCATCTCAGGATCGACATGCATGCATCTCGAGCAAAAAATGGGGTGGCGCACTTCAGGTTCAATTATGAAAATTTATGAGCACAATTTCCATAAACAAATTAGATATTTGAATTACTCTCGGAAAAATATCCAATTTCAAAAAAAACATTGTTTGAAACGAAGCCCGGGAAGTGAAGTTATGAGCATTTTAAAATCAATATTTTTCAGAAACGTTTGCATGATTTTCAAAGTTTCATCCAAACTTCACATGGTGTGGGATTTTGATCTTCTTATTTACAATAAGAGAAAATAGACATATGCAAAAATATCATTGGTGCATCTACTTCATCAAATCCGTACAGACATATACCTCTTCAACAAAATATTCATTGAGCATAAGCTTGCACGTTTTCAAAGTCTCCTTGGAGTGAACGACGTGACTACTTAGCAGTTGTCTTTCCTTCTTCATTTTTTGATACATTGTAATTTGAGGGGAGGGGGGGGGTTCCAATGAGGTTTTACCTCTTTCCTTGTTTTTTTAATGTTTCATTCTTAGATACATTGTACAATGGGTACCTAACATGGCCTTGGTTTTCGGGACCCATTCATCATTTACACCCTAGTAGTGTTCAAGAGGGGTGCTGGAGATATTACACACTCACCTAGGTAACTATTTTTCTAAGGTTGATTGTCCAATATTGATAATGCTTCCTTAGATGAGAATATTCTCTCTAGAGAATATTCCCCTACAAAATAGGGTGTTCCTCTTCAGTTCAGACTCATTTACACTCAGTTAGACTAGTGGAAGTCAGTCATGCATAGAAACTTCGGTTTTATCAACATCAATTGCATGTATTTCTCTCACTTCCACACATGTGACTCAATTAATTGATGATTGCATTGATCAATTAACTAGGACTAGGTGGAAAATTACTTTGGTTTTTGTCAGTGAGTGTCTATATCTCTCTAGATCACTCCTATGGCCCATTATTTACTAACATATCCTATATCTATTGTGAATTATTCACTCTCTGAGTGTAGAATACAGATAATAGAAATTATTTCATTCTTTTCTCCAATTTGTGTCTTCTCTCTTCATCCAGCATTGCAAACTATGTATGTTTCATTGTTAGCTAGATCTTGTGTGCATGTATCTCAGAAACTCTACAAATACCACTCTAGTAAGTTCACCCTCCATAGAAATTTCTCAAGAGAAGCTTGGTGAATTCAAAAAGCATACCAGGGGCATTGGTTCCAAACTCTCAAGGAATATGGGATATGATGGACAAGGGATAGGCAAGGTAATGCAAGGCTTCATAAGTCCCATTGTAGCTACACTAAGGGTCAAGCATGAAGGTTTTGATGGTAGAATGGAAAATTCCATGACCAAGAAAACCATTTTTGTGAAGGAAAAAAACATGTTGGAGATGGCTTGCTCATCAAAAGAAGGAGCAACAATGATAAGTGAAGGTGACAAATCACTACCACCTCAACCTTCTTATGGAGTATTGAAGGAGGGAGGCGATGAAAAAATCTCACAAACTCAACCTACACCTCCACTCAAAGAAATAAGTAAGAAGATCAGCTAGGGAAAGAAGAAGAAGAAGACCAGGAGGTCTACCTCGAACAAGACATTCCTTTTTTCTCAATGTTGTAAGAAGAGAGGCCATAATATTGCTAGTTGTTGGTTTGTGCAGGCATGCTCATTTTTGGAAAGAAATTCCATCTTGGGGCATCTTGCTAGGAGAAGCAATCCATATGCCACAGGCCTGAATGTTTTCAGAGGAAGAAGGACAAGAATACTTGTCTACAATAACAAAATTAGAGGCACAAGAAGAAAAGGACTATCTCAAACAATCCATACCACAATGCCAATAAATGTTTCCACCACTACAAGTTGAGTAGAAATGGGAATCAAAGTGTTGGCAACTTCATCTAGATATTCACCCCATAAATCACACATTCAGATGAAGATTGTGGATATTAAGAGATGCATGCATATCCAGTCCAAAGGGAAGTTTTCCAAGGAGAGATAACAACATAGGAGGTTTGCAGCACCAACAATATGGGTGGTAGATTGATGCCAAGGGAAACCACACTCCAATAGTTATTTTTGAACATGCATAAGAAGAATATTTTCTTGAAGATGTGCCATAAATTGGTGCACAAAGGTCAATCACCTTTGGAGAATTTTTGGGAGAACCCCGAGATGTGCTTACATGCATGTACAGGCACCAGAGGGTTGTTTCCATGACAACAAGCAATTGATCCTAGCAATATAAGGAAGGACACACTTCCTTTCATAGGAATGATATGTGATGGAAGTGTGATGGTGTCACATTGAACAAGAAGACAAACATTTTACTTGGCTTCATGACTACCTAGATGGACCATCTCAAAGACATAAAGAGAGATGGGAATGAGTGTTTAGTCTAGAGTTCAGATATGGAAATTGCTCAAAGATGAGAGTCAATGAGAAAACTTATGCATTGAAGGGAAAATCAAGCTAGAACCAGATCCATAGCCAACGACTAGAGCTACTATCTAGATACAATGTCAGAGCTATTGCCAGGAGGTAGATTTAGAGCCACGTTCCAAAGAAGTGGATAGAAGACATATTGATCCAAATTAGTTTCCTTGAGCTTTTGGAGACCAAAAATCCTCTCGATGGGGAGGTGTGATATGAAATAGATCTAAACCAATGAATGGGTAGGAATTAGTACCTGCAAGCCAATTCAACAATTAATGAAGGTTAAGCAAGTTATGTAAAGAAATGCAATTGTAAAATTAAATAAGACAAAAATGAATATGAGAGAAAAAAAAATTAAATGAAAACAAAAAAAATGGAGAGAAGGTCGAGGAAGGGGAAATGAAGGGTCATGGTTGTTGGCCTTCCCACTACCCCCCAAATATTCCTATTTCTTCCTTCACACTCATTCTCAAGGGGTCTTTTGTCTAAGGAGAAGAGGATGAATGAAGAGACAAGAAAGAATTGTAACCAAATATTATTGAAATAGATTGAGCCTCATTCGAAGCTACTTTTCCCATTTGGGTTTCCAAGGTAAATATGGTGTCCACTGTGTCTTGAATGCTTTGATATTTCTATTAGATTGTGTTGTGTGTATTCAAGTTTAAGTTCTAGTTTTAATGGACGTCAGTGAATAGTAAGAGTGTAAATGAGAGGGATATGTGAATAAACTTGTGGATTTACTTCATTAATAGGTTTCCTTGTCTAATACAAAGTATAATAGCTCTATTTCTACCACCATAGGATACATTTCCAAGGATAGAGATCATCGATTGTCATCTCAAACCCTTTTCACCTATATAGGAGTTTTTATTTTGCTTTAATAAAAAAAATTGGGTGAATTTATGTTTCCTAGATGCTCAAATTCCCCCACACTATGTAATCTCACTCACCTAGTCATTTTTTTTATTAATGTTGGCATAATTCTTCACTTGCTAGACTGTGATTACATATCCTTGGATAAATTTACATCCCCCTGGGTGAATTTACTTCTCCCTGTGTGAGTTTACATCCCTTTGTGCATTTTTCTTTGTTCCTGAGTGAGTTCACATCCCCTTGGGGATTTTACTTCATGTCTGGATGATTTCATACCCCCCTAACAATTTTATTTTGTGCATGGGTGACTCTATCCACTACTCATTGATTCAATTACCTTGTATATTTCTAACAATGATTGTCAAGATCTCATTAATCCATAGGGGAATAAATACAAGTGAATCCATAAGTTTCATATCTCTTTATTAACTCCATTTGGGGTGTTGATGTCAGTTGAATACACCAGCTTGTTCATTTTCTTGTGAGTGTCATTTAATTTGTTGTTGTCCTTGAATACATATGTATGCATATTCCAATGATGGGTATTGTTGATATAGAGGGATCCTTACTTTCCTTTCTAAATTCTAAATTGATCTCATTGGGTGGAATAGTCTTAAGTTAAAGCATTTGAACGATGAACTGTTGAATGGAAAATGAATGGAAATAAAACATTGTTCCCTTAGTAAACCTAGAGAGTGTTTTGTTATTTAAGTTGGTCATTTGATATTGAAATACTCAGCTACTAATGTTGGAGTGTGATGCTTCTACAACATTTCTTCCTATCCTTCATGGTGGAGCGATTGGTGATGGGAATCAATTGTATTGTGATACATGCACTAAGATTCCTTGAACAATTTCATTTAAATTGTTGGTATGCATTCACATGGATATATGTTAAGTGTTGGGAAACATTGTTACTTACATGCTTGTTGGATAATAGGGTGAAAGAAAGTTGCACATTAGTTTGATGTGTGTAGATTTACATGTCATTGAAGAATGAGGTGATTGTGGAGGTTGCGTAGAGAACATGACTTTCATCCATCCCAAGAAGAAGAAAACATATATCCTTGTACATGGAAAGGAACAAAGGCCTAGTGGCCTTTCTGAAGACAAAGCACTATGTACAAGCTT
>SNQJ01S0011767.1:48585-58875 GCA_010110895.2 Picea sitchensis
TTGAGATAGAGACAATATATATATATCTGCAAGGATCCGTGTTGGTGAAACGAGTGGTCTAAAAATCTCTCATTCACTAATCACATCTTGAATGAATTGGAATATAACATAAAGAATAAAGGAACCATAATTAGAATGATACCAAATATCACCAAATAAATCTTGAAAGAATACATCATTGGTCCTTCCAAGGAAATAAATTTCATTAATTATTTTGTGAGTACATTGAAAAGAGAAATGGAGCCCATGTCGAGGGAACTAATATATTATGAAGTTTCCTTTAAGTCGTCACCTTTTAGACACATCTAAGGCATTTCATCACGACATGACATGTGGGATGCTTGTATCCAAGATAAGACATATGGTCGATTATATATTGAAGGCTATATAAGCTCATCAATGAGTTGTAGAAGGGGTTTTTGGTTGATTGTAAAATTTGTAAACCTTTTGAAGATTTTAATGAGAATCCCTTAGGGATAGTTTTGAGGAGGAGCACTAGTTTTCAATATTGTATATGTCTAGAACTCTTATTTTTATTATGTTTCTACTTATATCACCAGAAGGATGCATTGTTATGTTGATGAATTTTTTGAAATGAATAGTATATTTCTTGTTTTCTCTTCTAAGATGTTTTCTTTGGGATGATAAATGTGAAGTTGTGAATGGTAATCTAATAATGAACATTTCTATTCTTATTTCATTTTCATGCTTAAGTGTTTTTGTGTTTCATGAATAGATTTTTGTTTTAGAAATATTAATAGGAATCTGTAACTAATATCATGTTTGCTAATTAAAATCTTCTCCTAGATAGGATAGGTTAGATAAGATTGCATTCTATACATAGATTATAAACATTCAACATTTTTCATTTCACAACCAATTCCATTTTCAAAAGTAACAGTTGTCATGCTAGAATCCAAATGGGTTTCCTATTCCAAACAGTGTGAAGTCTAATTGGGACCTCTCACTAGGGTGAACTCCTTATTGTTGAACAAGATACTTTGCCCATGAAAATATAAATTGGCACTAGAAGGAGGGCTTGAGTTGTATGGGTGACAAGATTACCCGTTCTTCATGGGGTCATCAATCTAAACCTTCATGCCTTGAACCTCAGACCAATCATTTCCATACCATAGGTGATAATATAGATTCAGAGACCATGTTCGAATACAACTATATTACTTTTGAAAACCTTGAATCACCCCTAAAACATCTATACATTTTTCCTCACCCAGAAGTACATGCTCTATGTTGTCTTACTCGTGCATAAACTTGGGAGATTTGGCAATTACCTGTAACACCTCAATTACCTAGGATACAACCAACCCAAAGGAATCATATCCAAACCAAAGAGGAATTTTCTATTGATTATGTGCAAGATTTAAGGTAGCTTTATTTAAAAGAGATTCCTAACCCCATAGACCAAACACGACCATTAAACCCATCTTCACTTGACACCTCACTTTAAAAGAGATTCCTAACCCCATAGACCAAACACGACGATTAAACCCATCTTCACTTGACACCTCACATTCTCTAACCACTGAACCTAAGCTAAATAAGAAATATTATGATATTTTACATCAACTATTAGTTCACCAAACTGTTGGAAATCAACTTTGCATACCTAATTGGATGTCCCAGGGTTCCTTAAACTTATGAGGTAAACTACATGATTTTCCCAAACACCCTAAAATAATATTACCAAAATTTGACGGAAAGAATTTTTACTTGGATGAAAGGCTAATGAATATAGAACATGAAGACATGGTATATAGGTTGTTCTTGTATGATTTTGAGAACAATGAATCCATTTGGCACTATAGCTTTCCAACGGGTTCCATTACAAGATGGGATGACTTTAAGAAGGATTTTATTAATAAATATGGTGAAGAGAAAATACCATCTACTCTTTTGAAAGAATTGATAGCCATTAAAACAGAGAAAACAAATGAATTGAATAGTTTAATCAGAGCTCCACCACCATTCTTAATAAAAAAAATATAATTCCTAACCAACTCAGGGGGTAGTAGTAGAATATTACTCATTTGGCTCACATGCATCTATTTCCATGTTTGTCAAACAAACAAGTAAGGAAAATCTAGCAAAACACTTTGAGGAATCCAAGAAGGTGGAGAAACAAATGCTCACTCTGGTGGGAAATCTAAGAGGGGAAGATAACAAGACTTTGGAATTTAGAAAGAAGCCTCTTTTGTTAATAAAAAATGCAGAGAAAGAGTCCATTGATTTGGAAATTGTACGTAAAATGGCCAAAAAAAGTCTAATAAAATAGTTGATTAGAAAGAATTATAGGGAAGAGGGATCTAACCAAAATATTTTTAGGCCTTTCCACAGAAGAGCCAAGACCCCAAAAAAGTCTCCAAAACCTTCAAATTTCAATTTAACTCCAGAAGAGGTGGGAATAGACAAATTTTTCACTTTCCATCTGGACAACCACTCTAAGAAAACATGCCAATGGTGGATTAATTCCATGACCTTATTTATAAATCAACTTCTCGATCAACAATCACTTTCAAATAAAACCCCCCAAGAAGTTGAGATTGAGAAAACTATTGAGGAAGGGGAATTGACCATGTTCCTTTGGGAATGGTCACTTGACCTTGAGGAAGATCCAATGAGAAAAGTGTCGGTGGGGAAACTACATGCCACTCAACCTGCCCAAAAAAATTATAATCTGAGTAAAGGCACTATATCTTTTGTTACTCTTCTTGCTAAACCAAACATGACAACTAGGAAATTCACATGCCCTACTTAGACTCTAAATAACAACAGTCCATCTCAAACCAAAACTTCCATCGATGCTACCCAAAATAGAAAATTCATAGTGGAAAGATCAACCATGGAACTCATGGAGTACAGTGTCATAGAGGATATGAAAAATACAAAGCCAATGTATTAATGTATGATGTATGTAGTTTCCCTCAATAGAGGGATTTAAAACCTTTGAGTTTCTCTCTAACTCCCAACAGAAAGCCACAACAACCTGTGAAAACTAACAAAATCCCACTCAAAATAGATAAAAATTTGAAAATAAGCAGGATTCTAAAATACTACATAAAGCTACCATAAACGCAACCAGCATAGGCATGCATTCAAATCATAAATTCCCTCATTTCTTTTAAATTTTAAAATCTAAAATTATAATGTACATAATTGCTTAGTAGATTCGAGATAATCATCAAAAGTGATGCCATATTATGTACCCCAAAAGATCAATGGTGTTCCCTCTAAGTGTACCACTTGAATTATTTAGTTGGGTAGATCTAATGTAAAGGTTATAGGTGATCTCAAAGATGTCACAATAATACTAAATTTAGACCCCTAGTGTCTACCAAATTATTGACATAATTGTTGTTGACATTCCTGAAGCTTACAATTTGTTGCTAAGTAGAGATTGGTCACAAAATTTGCAGGGTTGCTTCACTATCGTTTGGTCACACCTATGGTTACCTCATAAAGGAAACATGAATCAAATCAGGTTGGATAGTGAAGCCCATATGAAACACATTGTTACAGAGTTGGAAGGCTAGAATGAAACCATTAATTTCTCTCATTTTATTTTGGGAAATTATTTATTGGAAATTGACTTTGGGTGTTATGCAACTCAACANTTATAAATCAACTTCTCGATCAACAATCACTTTCAAATAAAACCCCCCAAGAAGTTGAGATTGAGAAAACTATTGAGGAAGGGGAATTGACCATGTTCCTTTGGGAATGGTCACTTGACCTTGAGGAAGATCCAATGAGAAAAGTGTCGGTGGGGAAACTACATGCCACTCAACCTGCCCAAAAAAATTATAATCTGAGTAAAGGCACTATATCTTTTGTTACTCTTCTTGCTAAACCAAACATGACAACTAGGAAATTCACATGCCCTACTTAGACTCTAAATAACAACAGTCCATCTCAAACCAAAACTTCCATCGATGCTACCCAAAATAGAAAATTCATAGTGGAAAGATCAACCATGGAACTCATGGAGTACAGTGTCATAGAGGATATGAAAAATACAAAGCCAATGTATTAATGTATGATGTATGTAGTTTCCCTCAATAGAGGGATTTAAAACCTTTGAGTTTCTCTCTAACTCCCAACAGAAAGCCACAACAACCTGTGAAAACTAACAAAATCCCACTCAAAATAGATAAAAATTTGAAAATAAGCAGGATTCTAAAATACTACATAAAGCTACCATAAACGCAACCAGCATAGGCATGCATTCAAATCATAAATTCCCTCATTTCTTTTAAATTTTAAAATCTAAAATTATAATGTACATAATTGCTTAGTAGATTCGAGATAATCATCAAAAGTGATGCCATATTATGTACCCCAAAAGATCAATGGTGTTCCCTCTAAGTGTACCACTTGAATTATTTAGTTGGGTAGATCTAATGTAAAGGTTATAGGTGATCTCAAAGATGTCACAATAATACTAAATTTAGACCCCTAGTGTCTACCAAATTATTGACATAATTGTTGTTGACATTCCTGAAGCTTACAATTTGTTGCTAAGTAGAGATTGGTCACAAAATTTGCAGGGTTGCTTCACTATCGTTTGGTCACACCTATGGTTACCTCATAAAGGAAACATGAATCAAATCAGGTTGGATAGTGAAGCCCATATGAAACACATTGTTACAGAGTTGGAAGGCTAGAATGAAACCATTAATTTCTCTCATTTTATTTTGGGAAATTATTTATTGGAAATTGACTTTGGGTGTTATGCAACTCAACAATCACCTCTTGAACCAAAAATATATTCCTAACTCCTCCATTGCACTCAAACTGATGATAATTATTGTATAGTAGTAGATATAGCTAGTACTAGTTAATCTACTGTAAATGTAGATACTAACATTTGGATGTTGTTCTTTGATGATTCCAAATCACAAGAGGGAGTTGGGGTAGATTGCATTCTTATCGTTCCATACAAGAAAATAAATATGATCTCCTATCAGTTAGAGTTTGAGTGCACCCACAAAACAATTGAATATGAGGCTTTGATTCAAGGTTTGAGAAAATCAATGATGTAAAGACAAAACGATTAAAATATTTTGGTGACTCAGAAATCATCGTCAAACAAACATGTATAGAATTATAGATATTGTCTATCTCCCCACCTGAAAGACTATCAACTAGAAGTTTAGAAACTGATTGATAATTTTGACGCATTTAAAATCACTTTTATACCTCACTCAAGAAAAAAATTGTTAATACATTAGTGAACGTTGCTTCAATATTTGCTCCTTTGAATGGTGGTTTTTTTGTTGAACAGGTTTTCAAGCCCTCATTACTAGACAATTTAACCAACTAGAGGGTATTCAATGATGATGAATAGATTGTTGAATTCCTCACCAATGTAGGCACATTCAAGGATATTATTATAGATTATGAGGAACACCAAAAGGCTATTTAGAATTGTAGGGATGACATAGATGGCTTCAAGAGTAACTGATACCTAAAGGAGTGTTAACAGTATATAAGTTGTTTGATCTATAAACAAGGTTTTAGAAAAAAATCAATGTGAAGATGAACAACTCTTCTATGAGTCATGACTTAGTAAACTTGGGTATTGAAGAGAATACAAAATATATCAATTTGGAAACTTGTTTCTCAAAAACATAAAACCAAGCATTCATACAACTATTAAGAAAATACAAAGATGTCTTTACTTAGACATGTGATGATTTAAAGACATATGGTACAAAAAACATACAACACATCATCCCTCTTAAAGAAGATGTTAATACAATTCAATAGAAGTTATGTAAAGTTCATTCAAATCTTCAGTCATTGATACATAAGGAGATTTGAAAACTACTAGGCACCAAGATCATCTTCAAATTTTGACACTCTACTTGGGTGGAAAATCCAGTACTCGTTTAGAAGAAATTTAGGGAGATTAGACTCTATGTAGATTTTTGTAATCTTAATCAAATGTATGACAAAGAAAATTACCCTATTCCTTCAAAGGGGAAAATTCTACTGCTCGTGTCTGGCACTAAAATGTTCTCATTGCTAAATGGGTTTTCTGGCTACAACCAAGTTCCGATAGTCGATTCTCACTAATTGAGGACCACCTTCTACATAAAGTGGGGAACTTATGCATACCAAAGAATGCTTTTTGGAATAATAAATGTGGGTGCAACATTCCAATGTGCAATGGACATAGAATTCAAAGGATCTATCGGTCAAAGCGTTGTGGTCTACCGAGATGATGTTACCATGTGCTCCAAGAACAGGACAAACCACCTTCACCACCTAAAACATATTTTTGAAAGATGCAAAAAGTACGGTATATCTTTAAATCCAAAAAAGAGGATCTCCATTGTTTCAGAAGGAAAACTACTCATGCACATCATATCTAGGATGGGAATCTCTATAGATATAAAGACTTCACCGAAATTTTCAAACCTCTCTATCAAATGATAAAGAAGGGTTCACAGTTAAAATGGACTTTATGTTGAGAAAGAGGATTTTGACAAATTCAAGGTTGCCATAGTTGCAGCACCAACATTGCACAATCTTGAATTCAACAAAGATTTATCATTGTATACATTTGCATCAAATCATTCTCTTGCAACGATCCTCACACAAAATGATGAACAAAGGAATGAGTGCTTGATTTCATTTATAAGCATCGGTCTACAAGGGGGAGTTCTAAATTACCTAACAATTGATAAACAAGCATTCTTCATTTATAAAGAAATCAAATTGTTCAAACCCTACATCTTAAAAAAAACACACAAAGGTGATCGTACCCCACCAAGCCCTAAGGTTACTATTTGTGCAAAAAGAACTTGGTAAATGAAGAGGAAATTGGATGAAAACCATTAGGAATACTATTTAGAGTTCAAACCTGCCACCATAGTCAGGGGTCAAGGTCTGTGTAGGCTAGCAGGGGAAACATTAGACCCAACAAATTCATCAAAAGAAGGATGGGAAAAATAAATATCACTCTGCGTAGAGGAGACCCTATATTATCCTATTGAAACGTATTCTTAGTACAATGGATTGAAACATATTCTTAGTAAAATGACTTGAAACAGTATCTACAACAAGGTACTCTTCCCAACCATCTAAATTCAAAGCAAAAAAGAGTGTTGAGACTCAGATCATATCAATATCAGCTTATCAATAACATCCTAATTAGGAAAAACTATGATGGTTCATTTGTCATATGTGCAATGTGCATACTAGCCAACATTGTTCAAATATGCACATGCATATGTTCGGAAGTGCAAGATATGCTAGAAGTGTGCTGGAAAAGATAAGAAACAAGTTATTCATCTACAACCTATAACAATAGAAGAACCTTTCGAGTACCGGGGTTTGGATATCATTGGAAAGATAAACTCAAATTCCTCCAAGAAACACAAGTACAACCTGACTGCTACATGATATTTCACATGATGGGTTGAGGTGGTGCCACTAACTAAGGTAAATAAGGAAGAAATTATCCAATTTATAGAGCATCATCTTATCACTCAGTTTGGTATGCCATCAACACTTAGTTTTTATAATGATACGTATTTCTCTTCTTTAAAGTTGATTGAGTTTTCTTTGGATGAGGGATCATTCTACAACACTCATCTAACTATTACCCTTAGGGTAATGGCATAGTTGAGTCAACTAAAAAAAACATAATTTTCATTCTAAAAATAACTATAGTTGACCATCAAAGGGATCGGTGCACTGCCTTACCAAGTGATTTATTAGTCGATAGAGTTACTCCAAAATCCTCTCTAGGAACTTCTCCTTACTTCTCAGTCTACAAAAAGAATATATTCTCCCTCCAAACATATTTTTCTCCTCTCTCCAATCATCCCAAGCCTTACATGACCAGAAGTGCCTAGTTATTTAGAGTAGGTTTGGTACCCTACTCAAAATGAAAGAAGAAAGGTAGAAGAAAAGGAATAAATTTGTTGTATATAAACAAACGATTAAGGAATAGTTTGACAAGAAATCAACAGGAGATAAAGGTTCCCAAATTAGGGGGTGGTTGAAAAAATTGGCCTAAACACATATAGACTGCAAAACCTAGAAGGGGAAGTAGACATCCTTCCTATCAATGGTGAAATTATGAAGAGATATTTTAGTTATCTTCCTTATATGCAGTTAGCTTGTATATAAGTAGGTTTATTTCTTGTTTGTTTTCATTTATTTTTTTCATTTGAAACTTTACCTACTTTCTTTTCTTTCATTTTAGAATTCTCATCATTTTCCTTTCACTATGGACTTTTATTATATGATTATTCCTTTTTCTTAGTTAGTATTTTTCAAAGAACTTTTTCTTTTCAATTTTATTCTTGAAACTAATTGAGTGTGATTTGAAAATGTTATAGTTTCTTTAGGATCCCTGAGTGTGGCTAATAAAAACTATGAAACTTTACTCTAAGCCTAATGGATAAAACATTGGTTCACAAAACTTTCTTTAATTAGAAGATGGTGTAATGACAAGGTTATACATACAAGGAAGATGCTTATTATCAATTCATGCATGTCTGAAATGGTTCTTAGATAATAGGTATCATCCTACATACATTTAAAAGAGTACTAAGATCCACCATCCATATCTTTCTCAAAATTAAATCAAAATGTAAAGGCTTGGGAAATATATTCCAAAACATGTGGAACATGTAGGTATCTCCATCAAGGCTATGGATGTTGTCTAGTACTGTAGCAAGGCCCGTGATACCTAGGTGACTTCGTTGAGGCTATGGAAACTCACTGGAAATGGAGAAACACCAAGAGAGTATGAATAAAATAACCTAAATACCTTCAACATCTCTTTTTGGTAGAAACCTTGTGGCACTATACTAGCATTTGAGAGGAACCAAGTTGGGGAAATAATTCCATATTTTGACCTTGTACTTATGGCTAATAGGTTGCTCAAGCTAGAAGTGGATTCTCATCTAGCTAATATATAGTACAATTTCTTGCAGGAACCCATTGAACTAAAGTAAAGATTCTTCACAAAAGGTCAAATTTGTCCTCTTAGAACTTGTGGCTATCTAAACAACTCAGTTGCAAAGATTCATGGTTATGTACAGTGTGTCACCAATTGTTGAGTAAGCAACAAATTCCCCATTATACCATTTTGTCTTTGTCATGTGACAAAGGAAAAAAAAGGATTGGGGCCCCTACCTTGGAAGCTTTGAATCTCAGGAGACTGGTCTTTCAAGCTTCATACCATGACTAAGAATTTTTTTCATTTTGAATAAGTCTCAAACTCTTTTAGGATTCCATAAAGTTTTTGAAATTTCTTTTCGATATTTTGATGTAACATTCATCGATTAAATTCATCTTATATTGGAAACTTTTTTAGATCATGTTATAGCACAATTTCATAAACTTCCTTCCCATGGAACACAGTGCAACAAAAAATCAATTTTAGTGTGATACAATGCAAAGTGAGAAAATGTGCATATTTTCAATGTAAAAGACTTGGCGAAGATTTTCTTAAATTTCATCATTTCACGAATTGGAAATTTTTTGTCCCTACAACGTATTGCAACTTTGTAGTTTTCTACTAATGCAATACATAGCAACTTTGAAAAGATTCTAATTCATGACACATCTCAAAGGAAATAAATTGTGTTGTGTCATGTCATGGCTTTAGAATTTTTACACTGGTGTGACATAGTGCAACTCAAAAAACAAATTGTATGACACATCACTACATTAAAATACTTCCAACCTGTGATAAGTCGCAAGATTCCAAAACTCACAATGGTGTGACATTTGCACATTGTTGTACCAAATCAAAGTTCTTTAGAGTGTGATAAACCACAAGTGTGAAAACTTCCTCGAGCATGATATGCTTCCCAAACAACTCTTTTGAAAATGATTAAAAAGTGATAAAAAAAGGGTCAACTTCATTTATAAAAATCAACACAAGATCATTTTGTTTTCACTATTTTTGCTCACATTTTTCCTCCAAGCACATCTCCATCAAGCAAGCCACAAAGCGTTTGAAAATTTCTTTAGCCTATCAAAATCAAGGAATCCTCAAACACCTACTTGCACATCACCACCTATTGTCCTTTTGAGGTAAGAATGGTACTTCATAAGGGAGCTTGATTATTTCCTTGCTTTCAAATTATAATTGTTCATTAAAGTTTCCCTTCTTGTTTTTTCCACCTAGTTGTTTGAAAACAATTGAAAATTAAAAAAAATGATTTTCCCCCATTTACAATTATTTTTTGAATCATCAGATGGTTTTTCACATGCTAGTATGATATCCCTCATAAGAAAATTGAA
>SNQJ01S0011767.1:69033-84328 GCA_010110895.2 Picea sitchensis
CAATGAGCAGGGTATCAAGCCCGAAACCTGTCAAGGGTATCGAGAGAAAATGGTCTGGAAGACAACTGAGGACCTCGAACGGATTCGCGACCCACGAAGCCCCGTGGAAAATGCAAACGATGAAATCCCAAAACAAGCCCTCGATATGTGTTCTCCACTACGATTGGTTCGGCTTTGGAGGGGTTATCTCCGCTACCTTTCCGCATGTGACCTCGTGTTTATCCCCTGTGTTAGAGGGGGGTCCCATATAACTTCCATGAAACTAGACTTAGACACTCTCTATCGCAGACTCTACTGTTTGGTTTTGAGTGGCCTTGAAGAGTTTCCTCTCCAACCTAATTCAAGGCCCTAATCCTGAACTAGTTTGTGAACCCTACAAACATAAAAGTCTAGTAGATTTTAAGATTAGCGTTGATTTTAAGGTTTTTCTTACGTCATGGGGTATGAAGGTGAAACTTATGATGTGTAAAGACGAAAGAAAAAGTGAATGAAAAAAGCTGGAAACAAAAGACTGTTACTAAATGCAAAATTTCAACAACTTTTCACAAAGAAAGATTTATTTTTCTTTTCAATTTTTCTAAGATTTTATACAGCAAACATAAAGGAATTTCGCTCGACTATGAGCTACTTATGCTCTAAATATACTTTAAAAACTTACGAAATAAAAGACGTCTCCCTAGCTAATGATGCAGAAACACACTCTTCAACCAAAGAAGAAAATGAAAAGAGATTTTTTTATTTATTTAAGTGCTAGTAAAGAAACAAAGGGAAAATACCGACAAGCACAAAACCAAGAAAGACAAATTTTGCCTTAAAGTGCAGATCGCAAAGAATCAGAGTAAAGAATCACACAATGGCAATAAAAACAAAAACAAATAATCTCACGCTTGTCTAGAAACCATAAGAGAAAAATATATATATATATATATATATTCTGTCAAATATTAACTAAGAAAAAACAGGCTAAGGGTAAAATGGCCTAACCTACTGACTGTTCAACCCTAGACTCAAACACCTGAGAGGAATACTTCTCATCAAAGGAGGGGATGACTGCCCTACCCTGAACAAAAAGTAGCTTATCAAGCACGCTATTGTCACTAAAACAGCATGCGTGCAAACGTGTGCTGAGCAGAAATAGGAAGCGTGTACACGCGGGCTGACCTTGTACAGGCCGTGTGTATGTATAAATTCAGACCAGGAAGAGGCCTCTGGTATTGATAACCAAGGTCCCTTGAAGGCTTGGATTCTCTTTCTAACATAAAAGAAAAATAATGCAAGGAATAATAAGGCGAAAAAAGCAATCTGAGATAGGACTGTGAACCAGCAAGACTCAGACAGGATTCCAGAAAACCCCCTGAGAATGTATAATTCTAACAGGGAAGAGGAGGATTGCCTCTAAAGTTCTTTGAACTCCTACATGCTACTGCTATCTCTACAGCTAGCATTCACACGCGGGTTGTAGGAGGATACGGCGCGGGTACACGCGTGCAGGCCTTCTGCAGACCACGTGTACCTCTGTGTGTCCTGACAACTATTGTCAAGCAAAAGTCAGGGAAAACTGGTATGAATAACCAGGCTCCCTACTAGCTGAGACCTTCCAAAAAAAGACAGGCAAAGAAAAATAGAAAACATAATCTTTAAACTACCCAAAAACTCAATTAAATCCAGAAACCCTAAAGAGTATTCTCCCCAGTACGATCGCCAATTCTGTTGTTGGGAAAAATACCCTACGGACTAGAAAAATAGGGTCAGACTTGCATGCAGATTTTGACCGAAAAGAAACTACTTTTTAACCTACAACCCAAGATTAAAACCCCTCTTTCACAGTAAAAGCATGGAAAAGGACCACCAACCTTATTACTGGCGTTCGATGTAGATCCTCCGTTGCGCTTTGATCACTTGCTTGCGTTGCTCCTTCCACAGATGACCTACACTCAAGACAAATAACAACTATGCATGCATGCTACTTCTCTACTCAAGGGTTAGAAATCAAGCATAAATTAACCAAATCATGGACAATTCATGCATTGGGACGGGAAAAGTATTCTTTTATTACTGAAAGCGAATCAACTTACAAACAAAGTTGAGACCAGCCACCGCTCCTTGAACCTGATCCTGGGCTCCTCTTCTTCTGTACTCCAACTGCTTTGCATTAAATCTCCTTTGGCATGAGGAAAGGATAAATGGTTGGGACAATGGATTACGTAAANATAGCTTTTTGTTCTGTCGGTAACTTTCCTTTTTTCGTGCTTTGTTAGGTACACGCGGGTTGTAGTGAGTCAACCAGCGTGCACACGCGTGCAGTAATGGGTTAGGGCGCGTGGGCCTTGACACAAGAGGATTTTCAAAGAGTTGTTCAACAAATTTTTGGCAAAGAAGGGATATGAGTTGGTCCGATGTCAGGTAAGTATGTGTGGTGAAATTTAGGGTTATAACAAAGAGAAGCAATAATAACAACAACAAAAAGTAGAGAAAGAAAGGTTGGAGAAGGAATTTGAATCATTGAGGCTTTAGAAAGAAAGAAAGAAAGAGGAAGAAGATGATAAGAAAAGAGAAGAGGAGGCCACAAAAGCAGTACTTGTGGACCTTATACCTTCTGAAACTTCTTACATCACACTATGAGAATCCATCATAAGCAAGCATTTCCCATTGGGAAAACTTTGATTGGGAAAATTCACCCCTTCCAAGTCAAATAGAGTAACGATTCTTGATTCTTTTATTTTTTATAAAACTAAGTGGAGAGTGTCAAAGCAATCTCATAAGAAACTAAAGATATTAGGATTTCTCGACTCATGGTTACTACCAAGACACCTTTGATGGTTGACACAAGAACTGATCCATTTTCCACAACATCTACAGTTGTTTCCCTTTCTCAAGATTCATAGTTCAATATCAGGAACATCACTAGGGAGATCGAAGATTATAAGCTAAAGTTAGAAAATATGGAGCAAGGTAGCACACTACAAATGTGATATGACCAACTTAGCAGAGTTCAAGGTTGGTGCCTTCAAAATATATTTGGAGGAACTCAACACTATGCAACAAGCGTACACTAATCTGAAAGAGTTCAAATATCATGCCACCCAATTCCTTATGTCCCTCGAAAATTCCTTATGGGGTGCAAGTCAATATGTATGAGCTTAAGAAATAACAAGCAAAAGAAAAATATGTTCCATAAGACTTGCCAAGGATGATAGAGAAGGAGACCCAACTAAATTATGTTGCTCTGTCAAATTTCCAAACAACAAGTACAACATTAGAAAAGGACATTAATGTCTCAGTAAATAGTTGTGAGCACTTGTATCTTGATGAAGAAAATATTATTGAGACATGTCATCTACCACCACTAGAAGACATGGGTGCACCAAGACCCATGGAAAACATCTTGAGTGAGTTGGAAAACAACATAAGGAATAAAGGAAGCATAATTAGAATGATACCAAAGATCATGAAATAAATCTTGAAAGAATACATCATCGGTCCTTCCAAGGAAATAAATTTAATTAATTGTTTCCTAAGTACATTGAAAAGAGAAATGGGTCCATGCCTAGGGAACTAATATCTTATGAAGTTTCCTTTGAGCAACTACATTTTATATGCATCCTAGGAATTTCATCACAACATGAGGTGTGGGCCATTTATATCCAAGATAGGACATTTGGTCAATTATGACCATAAAGTATATATATATAAAGTGAAAGGATTTTATATATTTCTATAGAGATGATAACAAAAAAACTAACTATACCCTCATACATGTGAGCAAACTTGATGTTATATACTTTGATAAACTATACTAGCAAAAAGATGCAATAAAAAAACATGTTTAAGCAGTGGATTCATTATTAGGTGCTTCCTGGAATTCACCATGGTTGGGTTCCTGGTCTTCAATCTCCATAGAGATTAAGGGACAAGTAGGTATTTAGAACCCACATTGACCTTGATTTCTACATTTCTTAGGCTAGCTCCTTCCTTTACTTGTTGGTCTGCAACCACATTGTGTTCTCGCTTAATATGATATAATAAGAAGCTTTCAAATTTTATTAGAAGATCCAAGATCCATGAGATAATTCCAGTGTAAATGTTTCCCCCAGTTACTAAAAACATAATTATCCTTCGAATGCCTCTGCTTCATTGTTGAACATTATGCCTAGACCCCATGTGAATTTGATAATGATATGTCCTATGGGATGTCTCATTATACCCCTGGCACCCATTGCCCCTGGGTTGCTTTGTGATGCTCCATCAAAGAGAATGTGATCAGGCTATTGATATTTCCATTCTTTGAAAGCGTCCTTCAAGAATCGTAAGGCCCATTTTGGTACACTAATTGTAGAGTTAGCAACATAATGGGGGTTATTAGTGAGTTGGAAGAGGGATATCCAATTCGCCTCCTGCATATCCATGTTTTTCCATTTCCATTGAACCCAAGATCTCATATATTCTTATACAAGAGAACAAACTCTCATTGAAAATTGTTTTGGAATGATAATTTCTCCTCTGAATATTTTTTTTTGGGGGCTAACCATATGCTCCAGCAAATATGTTTAGGTAGAGATATCCACAACCTCTTAAACATAGGTTTACTTGTGAAGTTCTCGATGTAATTATTCCCCTAATGGATAAAGAAACAAAATATAGAGGTGGGTCGGGACATGCACTAAGATAGTGTCCCCAAAGTGAATCTCCAAACTTCCTTGGTGTATTGGAATTCAACGAACATATGGTAGATGATTTCCTCATCGTTTCGATAGATAACACACCACAATGGACCACTTATTCCTCTTTTCTGTAGGTTTTCAGAGGTGAGTATTTCTTATGAACCAGGATTCAACTAAAGAAGTTAATCTTTGACATGCCATCTGTGTTCCAGATCATTTTCCACCAGCTGGAATGAAGGTGTTGATACTATGCCTCAACAAGATACTGGAATCCTTTTTTAATAGTATACATTAAATTCCACCATCCCTGAGAACCATTGGATATTTGATCTGTGTGGGTGCAACCCAGAAGAGTGTGAAGAAAAGTGTTGAAAAGTATTGTGAGGTGTGATGGTGGGGATGCATTATTCCAGTTATCGCATAAGCCATCAGTCGTCCAAGCTCAGAGATCAGAAAGAGTGAGGAAGCCCTGATATTTCATCTATGACGGAAGAGGGAGGAGCATCTCAAGTAGAGGGAATCTCTATGATTCTAAAATTTGGTCATCACACAAATTAATTCTACACCCATTCCCTAGAATCCAATTTAGTTTGGCATGGATTAGAACCCTGGCAGTGAGGAGACGTTTAAAGATAGGAGATGTTGTATCCACTTTTCTGTGCAGATCGATACTTTTGAGCATGTTGCCTCTGAAGTATTTTTGCCAGATTGCTTGCTTCCACTGGGTGAGTTTCCCAGTGATCAATATCCAAAGAAGATTATATCCCATTGCATAGTTCATCAGATTTGGTTCCCTAATTCCCAGCCCTCCATGATTTTTGTTGTTGGTTACATGATTCCAAATGACCAAGTGAAATTTTTTGTAGGTCATTTTCCCTCCTTGCCATAGGAAAGTTCTGATTTTTTTGGACATTTGATTAGAGATGCACTTTGGGGCTAGAGGAGAAGAGCATTGGTAGATGGGGGGAGTTGTAAGAACAACTTTGATAAGAATGAATCTAGCGGCTATATTTAACCATTGAGTGCCCCAATGTGTTAATTTCCTTTTGACATTTTCAAGAATTTTCTACCAGATTTGTGAGTAGGAGGAATTGAGGGAGATTGGGATCCATAAATATTTGAAGGAGGACCAGTTTTATGCTAGGGAGAATTGGAAAACATGAGCTATGGCACTCAACGTCTGAGGTGAAGCATTACAACCAAAGACTTGGCATTTTCTGCTATTGACATCTCCACCTAAGGCATCGAGGAAGGAGTCTCAGATTATTTTAAATTGAGAGGCAATGGGGATTGAGGCACCCCCCAAAACTACTGTATTGTCCGTAAATTGTGAATGATTCGTAGTTTTGACTCCTCGTACAATTTGAAGACCGGGGAGGATCCCAATCTCGCGCTTTTGCTCAATTTGTCTTCTAAGTGCTTTGGTCACAATGATGAAAATAAGACGTGAAAGGGGGAAACCTTGGCAGAGGCCTCTTCTTACTTGAAATAATGTTGAAGGTCTGCCATTTACAAGAGGGTCGATCCATCGGTTGTTGATACATGTTGAGATCCATTTTATGAAAGTTGGGATAAATCCAAGGCATTATGTCACCTAAAAAATAAAACGAGTACCTGACACAATCAAATGCATTATCCATATCTAATTTTACTACCATACCTTTGCCTTTGGTTCGGTAACTTGTGTGAATCACCTCTTGAACCAAAACTATGTTATCCACAATTTGTCAATATTCATGAAGCCACCTTGATTTGGGGAGAATTGTTTTCAAACAAGTGGCTATGATTTTGGTGGGAATTTTATAGGAGGAATTGTGCATGGATATTGGTCGGAAGTGGGAGAAAGAGGTGGGGTTTGTTTCTCTGGGGATTAAGGAAAGAAAGGAGGAGTTCATGTTCCCCCCTAAATTTAAAGAGTGATGAACATACCAAATAATTATTTTTAAATAAGATTTGATGATGTCCAGAAGGAGCCATAAAATGATATGGAGAAGCCATCGGGTCTAGGTGCTTTGTTGGGTTCAAGGATCCAAATGGTTGTGGAAATTTCAGACTCGGATATCAGTTGCATGAGGTAAAGGTTCTCTTCTCTTGAAACCAAATTTGAGATTTGTTCAAGCATGGAATGAATGCTTTTTGGTTCTGCTTCCTCTCTTAGGGAGTAGAGGTCGACATAGTGGTTCCATGTTGCTGATTTTATTTCTTCGAAATCTATGATAATGGATCCATCTTCCTGTGGGATTTTCAACACATCGTTTTTTACTTGTCGAAGTGTGGATTGTTTGTGAAATAACTTGGTGTTTTTATCCCTTGCCTTGAGCCAAAGACTTCGAGATTTCAGCCTCTAGTACTCTTCTTCCCTCTTTAAATATTTTTGGTTTGGCATTGAATTTCCAATTCTTCTTTTTGCAGCTGTAAATTTATTTCTAAAACTTTTGAGTATTTTTACAGATTATCCAGCTTGCTTTTGATGAGTTTTTTCTTCTCGGCGGGAGAATATAGAGAAGACTTATCCCATCATATTATAGGGTTTTTGACCAATACAAGTTTATGTTCCCAAATGTAAATAGGTGTGCCCAAGATCCAGGTCGCCCAAGTGGAATGGATCAGTGCAACAACTTCTTGATATTGAAGCCATTAAGGGTTAAATAGGATGGGGAGCGGACCATAGTTCAGGAGGGATTGAAGGTGGAGGGATATACACTTATGATTTGAGATAAGCGAGGGGAGAAAATAATATTTGATGGAATCTTTTAGGTGAAGAAAACTATTGTGGAGCAAGAAGTGGTCCATTCTTGTCGCTATACTACTAGGGCCAATGTGCATGTTGGACCAAGTGAACTTTCCACAACCCCAATCCATTATTATCTCTTCCAAATTGTCTCTAAAGGGATCTCTTCCAAACATTCCCCCTCTTTTCTTGGCACTACTCCGTATTATATTTATATCATCTACAATTATACAATTTCTGGAGTAATCTGAATTCCTTAAACTTAGGAGAGTGTTCCAGCACTCGGCCTTCTTTGCAGAGTTATTTGGCATATATACATTGAAAATTACCTAAATAATGTTGTTTCATATATGGTTAAATTTGGTCAATATTCAGTGATGGGTATTGTATTAATGTTCCATACTTACCTCATGCTCGTCCCATAAAGTGCAAAGGTCATCGAAGGCTCCTCTAGCATCTATGACAATGTGGTTACTAGCATGCCATAGATTTTTATAGTGATTTGAAACATATTTAGACTTCATATTGGTCTCTTGAATGAGGAGTATGCTAGGCTTCTCAAATTTGACCAGATATTTGACAACTGAGGTCTTGGGGTCGTTGCTTAAACTCCTACAATTGCAGACGACCAAGATCATTATTTCAAAGGGTTGGAATGGGCACCCCCTTTATTTGTTGTGTTTACACTCTTTTTTTAAATGTGTTTTTTTCTCACTCCAACCATACTTGGCAGTGTTTGTTGTGATCCCAAGAGATTATCTTTATTTTCTTTCTCTTCCCTAATAGCTCGGGATGACCTCCTGTCGGATTTGCGAGGTTGGATTTCTTCTGAGGCTTGATCATCCTGCCCATCCCCTCCTAAACTTTCCATCTCTGAATTGTATATTACCTCTAAGAATGAAATTTCAAAATCGTTGAAAGCTTTTGATTCTTCTACTCGAGGGTCTTGTGGGTTGATCCTCTCCAGCAATGGGATTTTAAAGGAAAATTGTTTTTCCTCTCTATGCATCTAGAGTACTAGATTCTTCACATGTGACCGAGGAACCTCTTGGACTGAAGGTGTCTCCTTGTTGCTTACTCTGATGCTACATTGGGATGGAATGATATCCACCTCAGAGTTCTCTGGCTGAGAAAGAGACTCAAAGTTGATATGGGAGGAAGACAACCCTGATTTCCCAACATTTTCAGCAGCTTTAGAGGGAGATATTGAACCAAAATTTGAAGGGCTCACTGAGGATAGAGGGAGACCTATTTTCAGTATTCCCAAATTTTCAAGATACTTTTTGCCATTGGTCTTCTTTCCTAGGGCTAGTTGGGTTTGATTCAACCTTCTTGAGATTTCTCGCACAATGACCGTACTCATGACATATCTTGGATTTGAAGGGAAGTTGCTCATAATCTAGTTGTTGAACATGTTGCCATTTATCTAGAGAGATTATAGTTGATTCATGGATTTCTTTCTTTGGATCAACATCAATGCAGATCCTTGCATAGGAGAAAATGTTTTCTTTTGGATTAGCTAGATCAATGTAACGACCTATAGAGTTTCCTATGCAATGGAAGGTGTAATTGCTCCAACAGTGAAGGGGAAGATGCGGAAACCAAATCCACATTGAAATTGTTGAGGGAACATCACTCTTTGGGCTGAAATATGGAGTCCATTTGTTCAAATACATTGCTTTGGCTCCAAAGAAATATTTTTCTTTCGAAGATTAAATATTTTTCTTCTTTGAGTTCAAAGAGGAATGTAAAAAACCTCGGCCACAGAAGTAGTGACTAATCAAACCTTTGACGAGGGGCTTCCAGTTATTTTATATCCATGTTGCTACCATATTTGGATAAGGCCATATTTCTCTAAACTAGACGATCAACCCGCGATCTGCCAGAGCTAACTCATTTCGCCTGAAGGTAGAGGGGAGAAGGGTGACCTTGGGAATTTTCACTAATTTATTCTCGAATTGGGAAGGTTTAGTCTTCGAGGCTTTCACAGAGGATTCTACCATCGCATGGAAGGCATTGGAATCTTCATCTAGAGTGGGAAAAGGCCCCCTCCCATCGCTAGATTCTATCTACATGCACCAGAACTAGGGTTTTTGAAGCAACGCACACTCTCACTCTCCACTAAATTTCATATAATAGATTAAAATATAATTTAATATGGTCCTTAGGAAAGAATAAAAAAGGAAGTTGAAAATTTATAACGACATAAAGGAAGCCAAGAAGACACATGAAGCAGCTATATATTGAAGGCTTTATAAGCTCAACAATGTGTTATAGAAGGGGCTTTTGGCTAATTGTAAAATTTATAAACTTTTTAAATATTTTTAATGAGAAGAAGCCCTCATGGCCAGTTTTGAGGAGGAGAGTTGGTGTTCAATATTGTATATGTTTGGAACTATATATATTATCATGTTGCTATTGATATCACTATAAGGATGTATTGTTCTATTGATGACTTTTATGAAATGAATAGTATATTTCTCAATTCTTTGTTTTGGGATGGTGAATGTGATTATGAATGGTAATCTAACAACAAAGTTTTATGTTTTTTTTTTCATGCTTATGTATTTTTGTGTCTCTTTAATAGCTTAGTATTCAAGAAATATTAATAGGAATGTGTAACTAATCTCATGTTTGCTAATTACAATTTTCTCCTAGCTAGGATAGGTTAGATAAGTTTTCATTCTACACATAGATTAGAAATGTTCAACAGTATTCACTTCACAATCAATTCCACATTCAAAAGTAATGAAAGTGACATGTTCAACACATCTAAATTCTAACAAGATATTGATTAACTTGCAACCTTTTTTACCTTTTTACAATGAGGTGCTCCATATTTAGATGTCTTTAAGACATTAGTATGGTGTTGGAATATCAACAACATGGTGTTGAAAGACTAACATTATTTCACAAAAGTACATGTCCATCAGAATAACATGTGGCCACCATGATGTTTGAAACAATGTCGATATCGTGCCAAAAGACCGACGTGTTGGAAAACTAAGAGGGGGGGGTGAATCAGTTGTTACTGTGCTTAAACAATTATAACCATTTTATCTCATTACAAAAAACTCAATTATGATCACAATAATTCAGTGAAGTAAGCAATAGACTATTCACCATCAATCACACACATGAAACACACAGAGACATATATTCCTGAGGAAACCCATAAAGGGAGAAAACCTCTTCTTCTTTTTTATTTTGTTTGTTATTTTGTCCGTGACTTGTGGGACTAACCTGTGGCTAAGAAACCGCGACTCAGGGGCATCTAAGCCATCAAAATCACCCGGGGATCACACCTAGCCTTAGCCACACCAACCCTTAACATGGTTGGATTTTTTGTCCCCACAGGTTTCGAACCAGTGACTTTAACATCACGGAGTGCCTTAACAGCACACTCCATCACCGATTGTCCTACACCTTGGGGACTGAAAACCTCTTCTTCTTGATATGATAAGTAATCTTTATTTTCTGTACATTATCATTCTTATTAGTGCCAACTCCTTTTGAGGCTACCACCTCTGTTTTACAAGCAACAACTTGTTGAGAGAACCAACTCTCTCGTTTCTCTAGAACCCACTAGAAGGAAGCACCAACTCCCTTTGTGTTCCAACACCAACTGGATGGAAGCACCAACTTCTAGTCACACAGGCACCAAACTATACAAGCTTCAACTTGCTGAGAGCACCAACTCTCTTGTTTCTCTAGCACCCACTAGAAGGAAGCACCAACTCCCTGAGTGTTCCAGCACCAACTGGATGGAAGCACCAATTTCCAGTCACGCAGGCACCAACCTATATAACAAAGAACAATAGTTCTCCCTTGCACCACCCTGTCACCCTGTTTTTTTTTGTTGCAACCAGATGGAAGCTACAACTCCCTATGTTCAAGCACCCACTTGAAACTCTGAGGAAAACTTTCCTCCCTAGCACCACCCTAGCACCCTGAGATATAAATCTTTGCTTGCTGAAAGTTATTACAGTGATACAGGATTTATCAATGGCTTACCAGTCACATCATTGTTCTGCTACACTACTCTGCTCTGCCTGCATCAATCGATTCCTGCTTACATCCCCTTGCGCTTTATGTTCCTTTGTGTTTTATCCTAGGTAGAGTTTCTATGCTTTGCTCTTTTTCCTCCCATGCCACTTCTCATTCTGTTCAGCTTCTCTTTTGTTTTTATGCTCTATGCTACCTCTGCATGTCATTTTTTTCACCTCTCCACTCAACTTCAGATTGATCTCACAGACTCCTTCTACCCAGATGCCTAGCTATCGGAGAAGCAATCACTCTTATTTGTTTTGCATGTCTTTCTCATGTCGAGTCCTCTACCAGATCATCCTGGCAACTCTTCATATTCTCTGTGGTTATACCCAGTTTGTTCATCATGAATGGTCATTATGTTGGGATTCTTTGGCTTCTCTGGAAGTTACAGTCTTCGATAATTTTCCATCTCTCAATTGTCTCTATGATTAATATTCATACCACTGGAAGTTACCTCGAGACTCTTCATCTCCTCTGGCGATCACCCTGAAGCCTCTTCGAATTATTTGGTAGAAACAATCAGTCGTTTCTGGAAGTTATAGAGAAAACCTCTACGCACTCATCCCTTTGGCGCCTTTTCCCTTCCTGAGAAAAATACACAGTGGGCGCTAGCTTTTCTGTCTAAGACCCTTCCTTCCACATGACTACGAACTGTGATCAGATGCCTGTAAAAAAGGCATTTCACAACTCGGATATATCCGATGTGGAGCCTAGCGACATGCTAGCTCCTCCCTTAATCCTCCGACGATGTGACCTCCAGCTCTGACCCAGGGCTTAATCTCCTGGGTGCTTCGTAACTTCTCATATCGAGTAATATGAAATGAGTCACCCCGACTCTCTTCTTTCTAGATCAATGATCCATGCTCTCCCTTTGATCGAAGACTGTGATCAAATCACGACCTCGTGTGTCGGGTGTTTGAATGTGAGCCAACCCTGACTCTTCCAACTCCCGATTCCCAATTCCCAATTCAACGCTATGTGTCAGATCGATGGCCCACAACCCTCTGTGATCCAAAGGTCTAGATATTATCGGGACTTCGCATTTCACGAATTTGGAGGACTACTCACCTCCCTTCTCCTGACTTCTGATTTTCCAAAACCTGCTCCAAATAAATGGCCCACGATCCTCGGTGATCCGATGACCCATATCATATTGGGACTTCGCATTTTGCGAAGTTGGAGGACTACTCACCTCCCTTCTTCCAAATTCTGATTTTTCGAAACCTGATCCAAATCAACGGCCCACAAAATTCCTCGATCCAACGGTTGTGATCAATATCGTGAACTCAGACTTCACGATGTCTGCGGAATGCTCGACGCATTTCTTCCGATTCGCGATTCTACGAATCTGCTTTATCGGCTGCCATGTATCCTTCCCAGATGAACGGCTAGGATTGTTGCGGCTCCCAACTCCTCAAGTATTTGCCTCCTGCCTTCCCGATATTTGCGAGCGTCATATCAATGGCTAACAACTCCCCATGATTTAACGGTCTAGATCAACTTGCGAACTCGGACATCGTGAGTTCCTTCAACTCTCACCTTTGACTTTTCTAGTTCGCGAGTCAGCGAAATGTTGATCTCTCGCCACATGTCCTCTGTATCCAACGGCTCAGATCTCATCATGACTTCACATTTTGAGGAGTTGGAGGATGGCTCTTGTCCATTATCCTCTTCGCAGTTATACTGGATGCAACGGTTGTTGGTCCTCGACACTCAGATCCAATGGATCAGATCTGTACTTCTCCTTTGCGCTTCCTTTGGTCATTGGACTCTGATCTAATGGACATCGGGTATTCGATATTAGTGATCCAATGGCCACTGTCACTCCTCCTCCTGAGCTTATGCATCCTCCGAACTTGGAATAATTTCTAAGTGTCAAAGGTTTTGCGAGTCCTTATGATTTTGGGTCTCGTCTACGTTTCTGAGAACGCTATCTCTCCGGATCTTTGGCAATGGAATTAACCTCGGCCCTAGCGCACACTTGCGCTATGCGTGCAACTCTGTGTTATTCCTCATGATCTATGATTGCACACTATGCCAGTAATCATGCCATCATTGTTGTTGTTCTTGCCTGTAAACATGTCATCGTCGTTGTTGTTCATGCTTGTAAACATGCCATTGGCGTTTTTGTTCTTGCCATCAATGACAAGCACACTCTGCTTGTAAATATGTCAACACGACGACATGTCAAAAAATATGCTTGACCTTAAAAATTACATGTCGCCACCACCATGGTCGGAAGTATTCTCAAATGATGTTAGAATACCTATGTACCAACAGGAAAATGCTCGCTTATAAATGTGCCACATTGTCTACGAAGTGTGTCATAATTGGACGATGGTCTGATGCGTGACTATTACAATGTAATTACGATGAAATTATTATGACAATAGAAAAATTCAACTTTCAACATGGTGAGGTCAAAGTTAGTGTCTATAGAGTGTTGAAATTTCCACCCAAAGGTAGTAGTGTGGTATACTCACTACAATGAAATCAAAGCTATGTAAATGGTAATGCTTGAATAGAAAACACAACGGTCCAAGATGGTTGTGGAAAACATGAGAGGGGAAGAGGAAAGAGGGCATTTTGGAAATTCATCATTTATTTCCAAGTGCCAACCTAAGAAATTGTAACTTCTCCATCATGTGCCTTGAATGATCCCATTCACCTCCTTTGAGTTAAAAAGACTAATCATGACTGCATGTAGAGGTTGGTGAGGAATTTTGTCTCACTTATTTATGAAAGCATGGGAAAATTATAATCGATTTGGTAAAGTGTGAAGAGTATTCCATTCTCCTACTTCATGGAAAATCATTCCATTTATTCCTCATTCTCAAGATTCTTATGTTAATTCATATCACAAGAGTTCAAATGCTATTATCTTCCCTTGCTTATTCTCTAAATCTAAAAGTGAAAATCGGTGTTTTCAAAGGGGAATATATGAACCTTGGATGAGAGATGAACAATGCATAGATAAGCATAGACATTGGGAAAGTTAGGAATCTTTCACCCTTTGTTTATTGTTGCTCATTGGTTGCTTGAGAACTAGATTTTATTCTTCCATGTTGTTTATAGAAGGAAGTCCACATATTGAAATATTTCTACCTAAATTCAAGAGAATTGGAGGGTAAGAAGATCCCTGAGGGATTGTTGATCAAATAAAGAAAATAGCTTCTTTGTGTTGTGAAGGCAAGTGGAAGAGAGTGCCATGGTTGAATTGATCAAGGGATGAGATGCCTAGAGAGCTCATAGTAGAAATTAATTTCACTAAGCCACGATAACAATGGTTTAGGTTGAGTGTGTTCTAAGAATGTGGCTTGGATTCCTTCATCTTGGGAGTGGCATGTGCATTGAATGTGAAATGTTTGGTGGAAAATTGTTCATAGACAACTAGTTTCTTGGACTATTGTTGGATAAAAATAAGTGTTCTATATTTGTTTATAAATATGCAATTGAATTCTATTTGTTGTTATGCAAATGTATGTGTTATTCATGTTGTGTGTGTGACTATGATTATTAGAGACATGGGAATCCAATTGTCATAATTTATGTTAATTCCATGCTTGATTATTCAACTAGATTTTATCATTTACACCCTTGCATGAATTTGACTCGGTTTGGGCCTCTATAGGAAGCCATTTTTATTATGATTATGGTGAAAATATCTCTTGAGGGCCACAATTTTAGTAGGTTGTTAGTGGCTACCCATTCCATGATTGGGAGTGCAAGGACGAGGATGCCACAATTCTCAATTTAGAAGTAAAGTTGAACATTTGAAGCCTTTGCAATAAATTCTTGACATTTTTAGTAGAGAGAGTATATATGTGAATTTGGATAAATGCACATTCTTCCC
>SNQJ01S0011767.1:137731-158881 GCA_010110895.2 Picea sitchensis
GGTCGGCGAGCGGGAGCGGCACGGAGAGCGGGACACGACACTGAGCGCGGGACGTCATCCGAAGCAGGCGAAAGGCAACGGTATGATTTTATTTCTAGTAGAGTAGGAGGCATTTGGATACATGGTTAGATCTGCATGTGTTTTAAATGGGTAAACTGATTTTTAGTTCATGACTGAATTTTTGTTATAGCTTGGCTGAATGATTGTTGATGGACTTCTGTGACCTTCCTTGGATCTGTACGATCTCCCGCTGTGCCTTTCATTTTTGTTGTCTGCGTATTTACATTTCCCTGGGCATTTTTACCTTGCCGTGGGCGTTCTACCTTTCTGTGGGGGTTTTTGCAATTTGCTGTGGTGTATTACATTACGGTGGGCGTATTTACTTCTCCGTGGGCGTTTCCATTTGTGACTGGGGTGTTTTATATATTATTGATGGCGTTTTCATTGAATGTGGGCGATTCCATTTGTGACTGGGGTGTTTTATATATTTTTGTTGGCGTTTTCCTTGACTGTGGGCATTTCCCTTTGTGACTGGGGCGTTTTATATTATTGCTGGCGTTTTTGATGACTGTGGGCGGTTATAAATTCTTGGGCGTTTGCTTTCACTGCCATTTTAATTAATCCCCAAACTCTTTCTGGATTATACTGAGTTTTGCTTTATGAACTGAAAATTATGAAAAGAGAAATGAAATTACTGATATCTTTAAAACCGTAGGAGATCCCTTCTGAAACTGCCTTTTTAGCAATCGACAAAGACTGAATCAATCTAGAGAAGTGAAATCACCAAGAATTCACCTTTAGAATGGACTCCAAGAATTAGACAGCTGAGCTAAATCTCGATAATTTCATAAACATTAATTCAATAATACAATTTTTCTTTAAGAGATTTCCTCTTAAGCTCTGAACTTCCTAAATCTCTTAATTCAAAAAAAAACTCCAAACTGAATTTTCTGCGATAGCTTGTCCCAGCCCATTAGTGATGTTTCGTTCCAGTCCTATCTTGAAACAAAATGTTTGGACACCAGGTTCTGTTTGCAATAACCACTGTTGAATTCCTAACCTCCCGCCTTTCCATCTGTGTAAGTTCGTAACCGAACAACCCCTTCCCTTCACACCGAACTCTGGTTGACCTGCCTTTGCAACTGCAAAAGAGATTGCCCCTACCAACAACGTGCAACCTTAAACCGTTCGCCCTGCACCTTGGTCGAAATCGCATGATTTACTTCTACCAGAGCATGGATGCGCCGTCTGGTTGCTACGGGTAGCAGCGGTACCTTTCTCCTTGCCGGAGTCTGTTCCCCCCCTTTATTTTTTCTTACTAATCCTGAGCCTGCGACTGGACTGCATCCCTGACTGTTAGCACGATTTTTTTTACGCAGACAGAGAGAGAAGGTCGCGGGTTTAACGAGATCCGTGTGTCAGTTGGAGGGTAAACGTTTTTGGTGTCTGACAGCCCACGCGCCCTCACTCAGTAGACTCACACTATTTTTAATTTCTGTGATTTTAGCGGGATTCATTCCAAGTTTTGCTCAAAAAAAAAAAACACACACACACACACAGAAAAATTTAATTGTTTACACTAAACCTGCTCGAGACCTGCTGGCTCCAATCACGATACGACTGCATTTCTGCCTGGAACGACGCTACCCTGACAACCGCCTTCACTTACCCGTTCCTGACTTTGGATACTAATTTAAAAGATAGCTGGAACATGAGGCTTCCAGGATAGTAAGTTTTGTGCATTTAAAGTTGGGACATATAGATTTTAATTAATGATTTAATTTGTAGTCTTAAATTATGTAAGAGAGACGTTCTTGTAGTAAAGGACGGGTATGCTAGTGTTAAATCAGGTAAATGCTATCGTTTTCTACTGCAATATTATTGTAACTTGGATGGTAAGGACATTGTTCCTTTAGTGGTTGGTTACGGGAACTTTATTACTTGGATAACCTGAATTGTTACAGTTTGTGTAGTTGAAACTGTTATTGATAGCCTACCCCGTGAAGTCCGTGTTATTTCCATTGAATTAATATTTTAATATAAAGGTTATTGTAATTATAAATGTAAAATCTTGATATTTAGGGGATTTTATTATAATATAAAAGATATAGTAGTTATAATGTAAAATCTTGTTATTTAATCGATTTGATTATCATATAAAAGTTATTGTAATTATAAATGTAGAATCCTGTTATTTAATTGAATGTTATTATAATATGAAGGTTATTGTAATATAAAAGTAAAATCCTTGGTATCATTAGAATGTTATGGTAATATAGGAAGGATGTTAGGATTAGGTTATTGTGCATGTTAAATTCATTCATAAAGGCAAAGCTATTGGAAGAAGATTGCATATATAAATATGAGTTAATGATTCTTGATTAAAACTTGAATGAGTTAATGATTTGTAGCATGTTGCTTCGTTAGGGCATTCTAATCTTAGATTGATGTTAATGTTGCTTTAAACGATGAATCATGACTATTCCTTGTTACTCCATGAAGGAGATAATTGATTTTTGAATGTTGCTTTAATTATAAATTAAAGGTTAAATTCCGTCTAAATTGATAATTTGTCACCATTCATTATTCTGGATTAAAATTGAGTTGAGTTTCATGATTTAGGATGTTGCTTTATTTATGACAGTATAATTATAAATTAATGCCATTCGTTGCTTAATGATAAATCACAACTCTTCATTTTATTGATAGTAAATGCATGAGTTAATGGATTTTAGACTATTGCGCTAACCTTAAATTAAAAGTTAAGGTTGCTGTAAATGAAAACTTTTAACTAGTCATTTTATTGATTAATATGGATCAATTATTGGTTAAATGTTAACCCAGTTGAGAACAGACTTGCACAATAAGGCCTGGAATGATTAATTTTAGAAGGTACCTAGACGACAAATTTTGATCTATAGTTTCCCGATGGAATGGTCTTAAGACTAGGGTAGATTGTAGTCCTTGTTCATCTAATGTGGTACCGGGTCGTAAACTTATGTGTGCTTAGTCTGCTAGTGTCGGGCGGGATGTAGACACCTCCATGTAGCCTAGTATATAAGTCTAGGTTTGTGATTATTTTTCTGTGTATAGAATCTAGTGCCGTATCAAGAGTCTCGGGCCCTTTAAAGGCAGGGTTTCCACTCTTGCGACACACCTGATAGAGATTACTAGTTTCTGCCTGAGCAGTTGGCCAAAAGCCTATATGACCTTCTCTCTCTCCGGAGCAGAGAACTAAGATTAAACGCCCTGCTTTCCTGTGCAGAAATAGTAAAATCTACTACTATGGATTCTTCCTTCTGTGTTCGTACGGTGCATAGCCCAGTAGGTTGATAAGTGTTGCAGTTACTTGTAGTGCGCCTTATGTCTTCTTGCTGTGAACATCATGGTTGCGTCTTGTTAGTCATCGGGTGGCGACGTAGAGTCAAGTGTGTCTGTTTCCTTTCTACACGCGTGCACACACTTTAAAAATAAAAATAAAAAAATTGTCACCTGTTATCAGAGTTGTTGTCGTAACGAGGAGGCTGTTACAACATTATCCTTTTTGATTTACTATGGTGTGCTCTATGATTATTAGTTGGCCTTAGGATTTTGTATTGTGTCATGATTTTTCATTACTATGGTTAGTGGAGCCCCCGTGACTCCCTTAGTTAGCGCTACCCAGCCCATGGTATTTTCTCATTGCATGGGGATGAATCCTTTTGTATTTCCGAGTGGTACGTCAAATCATGATACTTAGCCAATACCTTGGGCCTCTAATCATTTTTCTCTTGGTATGGAAAACATGTCTTCACATTTTCCATCCTTTTTCTCGTCTTCTTATGTGAATCCTAGTTTTGAGTTCGGGGGCACGCTGCCTCCTTATTCTCCTTTTTCATTTGGTGGGAGTCATATCACTCGACCAACTCTTACTTTAGGAGGTTGGAATATTCCTTCCTATGGATCCAGTCCTAGCTTCATTTTTCCAGGAGCAAGTGCTCAAATGGGTGGTCATTCTACTTATTACATCCCATCCATCTATCCTTCTTCCGCTATGCCGGTTCCTACGAACGCTTTTCCTATGGAGGACCTCTGTCTATCCTCTGGTGTTTCATTTGAGGGGAGTCAATTTTATAGTATGGGAATCCCCCTTCATGAAGTTTCTTCATCCGCGGGAAACATATATCCTCACTTGAGTAACCCTTTTCATGTCGCTTTCTCTTTGTAAGCGACTTCCTTGGTGACGATGCCCTTACAACCCTTTATGAATCGGTTTGGAGGAGGATACTATCCTGCTGGACAGGGCCATGGTGTATACTATAACCCTTCTTGGACCACAATTTCTGAAAACTAGTCTTTCCCGCAACCTTGGTCTCAAATTCCACAACCAGCCGCTGCATGTCATGTTGGGGGCACAACTCTAGTCACTGCTAGTCACACTACACATACATCACCAACCTCTGCTAGTCATGTTGGGGATTCATCACCAACCTCTGCTAGTCATGTTGGGGATTCGTCAACAACCTCTACAAGTCATATTGAATATATGCTACTAGCCTCTGCAAGTCATGCTGGGAGCATGTCACCAGCCACTGCAAGTCATGTTGGGGGCATTAATATGATTGAGAAGCCTAGATGTACAGGACGTAAGCCCAAGTTCCTTTGTTGAATTTGCAAAGGAGATCATCTAACTCGTCTGTGCCCTACTACTTTTGTGGTACAAGAAGCATAATCCTTGTCTGATATCCCTTTGGGTTCTGAGTCATCTTTGGTTTCCCAACATTCTAATCCTTCTTTGGTTGATACAACGGTCATGCCAATGCAATCTTTGGCTGATCCCACTCTTCTTTTAGGGGGTGATGCGTCTCTTGACCATGTTGTCTCACATCCTATTCAACCAACGATGGAAGAAGTGGTTGTGCCGATGCAATGTTCGGTCGATCCCACTCTTCTCTTGGAGAGTGACAAATATAAGGAAGTGACATTGCTGATGCAATATTCGGTCAATCCCACTCTTCTTTTGGAGGGTGATGTGTCCTTCGACCATGCCCTTAGTGTTTCTATCCCTGTACCTTCTCAACAAGGGAGCATTCTACTCTCTATGAGTACGCTCCCTCCAAGTCTTAGGGTGGTTTCCTTTTGTTGGAATGATCTTGTAGAGCCTCAAATTCCTTCTTCTACAACCTTCCAGATAAGGGGCATTCTTCGATATATTGTATATAAGGTAACATCTGCAAGTATTTTATCCTCCTCGACTTGGAAAGCTTTGGGTTTTCTCAAGCTTGTGTAAGTTATCTGTGAGTTGTTTACTTTCGACAGAAGTCCTGCATGGGAGCCCTGGCCTCCCCCATCATATGATTCTAAGAACAACATTCCCGAGTCTTAGATAAGCTCTTTTCCGACTTTATAAAAAGCGAAAATATTGCCGAGTGAACTTGTCTCTTTCACACTCGTTAATTGTATTTGAAAGGATGTATATTTGGTGTAAGTTTAACCCTTTTTCAGACCAAGTAGACTAATTTTGAAAAAGGAATACTCTAGGCGCTAGTGGCTAGAAGAGTTCTCCTGGGTACTGTTTTATACTTTTTCGGGCCTAGGGGAATACATTTTTGAAAAAGGACATTATTTGGCATTAATTTGTAATTGCATTCCATTATCCTTCTTGCTGTATTGAGCCTATTTTTGGTTCCTTCTTTTGCATTATAATCCTGTTACCTCAACAATTTGCATCACCAACCAAGCAGAGCCTTGTTTATATCCTTTGCAGCTTGACACCCTGTACCCTAAGAGGAAACATTCCCTCGAGTTTCCATGTCATACATGCACCCCCTTGCATTGAGCATATGTATGTTCCATTGTTGGAACTAGTTGCTTACTCACGACACTCATTTCCTCCTTTGTATCATAACATTCATTTGTCTATGAAAAAAAAAAGATGGGCGGGAAAGGAATATTATCTCATGTTGGAAACAGTCGTGTCTCCTTTGAACATAACACAAACTTTTGAGTCCACTTTTAATCCAAATTTTTGGTTTAGCATGACCTTAGGAACCCGAGATCGTTACTTATAGTTTACTCCTTTGACCGGTTACTCTTCCAATCCCTATGGAGAGTTTGATTGATTCCTCCTACATCATAAAGTTTCATCTTTGAGTCTATGCTGCTAGAGTCCTCCATATGTCTCATGCTCTTGTTCAAAGGGTGTCTATAATCATGTGTCGTCCATTTCTCAGAACTCTTGACTTTTCATGTCGGCCATACGACAAGAAATCTATTCACACATTGGTATTTGTTCAGTTTCTTGGATGCCATTATCCTTATTGGTGGTTTCCTCGCCTTTGTCGACAATTTTCATTATTGGCTACTATTCAGAGGGTATTTTTCGTGCATTGCTTGCATCTGGTGCATGCTGAAGACGCACATGGTCGTTGGTTCGTGAACATGTTCTTCATCCGAGTTCCTCCAAATCATGAAGCTATTGATTTGTATCTTATGTTGACTGATGAGAGATGCCTTAATGCTCTCCTTTCAGCGGGTCTCCTTCCATAGACTTCAACTCATCTATTCTGGAAATGAGGCCTAGAGTCCTATGAGCACCTAGAGGCTTGCAGTCATTAGTGGTAGGTTCTCTCACCATCGACAGTTGGGAATAAATCAATGTTTCCTGATAGATGGATTCTTCAAGTGTTCAACCTCAACACCTTTATTCACACTTGTAAGAATGTACTCGGGGCCTTGATACCTACTTTCATTATCAGTAGACTATCTCACGTTTGTTAACGGTATACCTTAATGACCGGTAATCAAACGAAGTCTCATTGTGTTCGACCTCAACTCCTTTATTCACATGATTTAGAATTTCACCTTTGACGGATCCTGTAGAAGACTTGAAGACATTAGTTTATAGTCACAGCTTTCTTGAGCTATTGTTATCATGAATTGGACTAGTACCTATATGAATTCAATGATCATGGGAGATCAGATTGTACTCCATTGTATACAGATATCTTCAGATTGATTTTGAGACTGGTTTTCACTGGGCCTTGTTCGTGACTATGAAAACCCATGGCATGTATCTACATTGTATTGCCTATTCATGGCCATGAATAATTGTTTGGTATATTTACACATGGATCTGCAGTGTAATTCAAATTGGCATCCATGTGTACAATTTCATTATGGATTGTAATATTCTCATGAGCAACTAGTTCGTCCAACTGGGTCTCCATTACTCCACTTCTAGGAAATATAATGTATTTCGGCCATTGCGTATACTCCTCTGACCTCATACGTTAGGGGGCATATATTATAGCAATATTTTCCTCACCTCATGCAACTTGCTCAGAAGGCATTTTCCATTTCCCTATGTAGACTTGAAGTCCCCTTTTGAACTTCCCATAGCTAAAAATCATATTTTTCCACATATATGTGCCCTATCAGTTATGCAACATGTGTATATGTAGGTTTCACCATTAGAGCCCATGTACATCGAGTTTGGTGATAAAAAAATAAAAATTGTGTCGGGTTTCCATGTCACATCATGAGATCCATGATCCCTGACCTTCCATATGATCGAAACGTTCCGACTTGGCCCTTCAGTTCCACTTGAAGGCTATAAATGGGCCATATCCAAACCATGGAAGAGAAGAAGAATTCAACTTTTGAGAGAAAAGTTACTCTAGAGAAATTATTCACTTCATATTGAGTCTGCATCCCATTGTCCTTTTAAGTCTGAACACATTGTTCAACCCCCAATCTCTTCCCTCTTTGATGGATAACCTCATTGTCTCTCTTATATGAGCTTGTCTTTGGTGGAGGATTGAAGTGGTGGAGGCCCAAATTGAAGGGACTTAGTTTCTCGGTTCCGAGACGTGCCGACATGAAAGTTTGTCATTCATACACTTATGTTGATCATATTTTAATAGAAATACTCTTTTCTCGTCCAATTAATGTCTTGCAAATATTTGAATTGTTATTCCATGGGCATATTTGTTTTGAATATTGATGGATTATGCTATTATATATGATAACTTTATATATTATCACCATATGCTTGTGTATCTTGGTTGTTGAGGACAAGTTGCAGGTATATAGCTTTGAGTCGAGTGCTCAACGGTGGTCTTCATCGAAAATCCAGACGAGGTAGGCTCTTTATCTTGTCTTGTTAGCATCTGTGTTTATATAGCATACTTGAGATTAGAGTTGATTTCTGCAATCATTCCATCTGTTGTGGTTTACCCCATGCCATAGAGCGATTTTCCTCATAATAATTACAAATACAAAACACTTAGAATGTCATGACATCTTCAAAGCCATTCATACTAGGAGATTTCTCCAATATCTAAGTACCAAAGACACTCTTAACATGGTTTTCAATCTCAACAAGGGCTCTCATTCGATTGCCTCTAATATTTCAATGTCAATGGGTTTTGTTCTTGGTGAGCCTAAAGAGGAGGAAATGGTACAAAAAATGCTCGAGGACATGGATCTTGAAAATCAAGGATCACAAACTACCAATGTTGGTCAAGATGAAGCACACAACAAACACATTTCTTATTAATGTCAATTATGTATTATAACACATTTCTGATCTTAGGTGTTTTCCTTAGAGTTAATACTAGTAGGAAAATTTTAAAATCCTATGAGATGGATGCTTAAAATCTTTTTAATCTTTTTTGTTTGATCAACATGCTGAATTTTGAACTCAGGAACAACATCCCTTTTGTATTAGAATGATGACCAATTTGTTTGCACCCTTTTTAATACAAAATTATGTATGTTATTGTTTAAGAAAAATAAAAATAAATGGTGAAGACAAAAAACAAATCATGTGCAAACTCAACTAGGGTAATAATTCGTTGACCTGAGAGAAGTAAGGTGTTCTCATAGTTCCGGGTCGAAGAAATCTTTATGTATACATGACATGCGTAATGCTAATAAAATAAAATGTCTTAAAAAAATTGACATTCAATGTAAAGAAAAAAACATACAAACAAAAAAATCCCACACAAACATATAAAAAATGTCAATTCATTGTTAATTTCAAGGTGAAATTGTCACTAATTAGTTTCCATATCATCACTAAATTATTATCAACTTGTCATTTTCACATCATTATTTCATCAATTTGATTGCTAACTCATAGTTAAATTGTCACTAATCTAACCCTTTAATTTCGATAAAATGGTGACATCATTGTAAAATATACAAATTTAATTGCATTTCATTTATCATATAATGCTCAAGTATTAGTGTTCCCTTGGGTAGGAGAGAAGTCAAGCATTTTTAAATAATGCTAATGTAGATCAAAACCCTAGAATCTATCCAATTCTAGTCTTTAGTCTCACTATATATATATATATATATATATATATATATACACACTTGTTTGCATATTTTCTATATCCTTCTTTAAACACTCTATATAAAACACTAGATCTTATGGGAAGAATGTGCATTTATCCAAATTCACATATGTACTCTCTCTACTAAAAATGTCAAGAATTTATTGCAAAGGCTTCAAATGTTCAACTTCTAAATTGAGAATTGTGGCATCCTCGTCCTTGCACTCCCAACCATGGAATGGGTAGTCACTAACAACCTACTAAAATTTTGGTCCTCAAGATATCTTTTCACCATAATCATAATAAAAATGGCTTCCTATAGAAGCCCAAACCGAGTCAAATGCATGCAAGGGTGTAAATGATAAAATCTAGTTGAATAATCAAGCATGGAATTAACATAAATTATGACAATTGGATCCCATTTCTCTAATAATCATAGTCACACACACAACTGGAATAACACATACATTTGCATAACAACAAATAGAATTCAATTTCATATTTATAAACAAATATAGAACACTTATTTTTATCCAACAATAATCCAAGAAACTAGTTGTCTATGAACAATTTTCCACCAAACATTTCACATTCAATGCACATGCCAATCCCAAGATGAAGGAATCCAAGCCACATTCTTAGAACACACTCAACCTAAACCATTGTTATCATGGCTTAGTGAAATTGATTTCTACTATGAGCTCTCTAGGCATCTCATCCATTGATCAATTCAACCATGGCACTCTCTTCCACTTGCCTTCACAACACAAAGAAGTTATTTTCTCTATTTGATCAACAATCCCTCACGGATCTTCTTACCCTCCAATTCTCTTCAATTTAGGTAGAAATATTTCAATATGTGGACTTCCTTCTATAAACAACATGGAAGAATAAAATCTAGTTCTCAAGCAACCAATGAGCAACAATAAACAAAGGGTGAAAGATTCCTAACTTTCCCAATGTCTATGCTTATCTATGCATTGTTCATCTCTCATACAAGGTTCATATATTCCCCTTTGAAAACACCGATTTTCACTTTTAGATTTAGAGAATAAGCAAGGGAAGATAATAGCATTTGAACTCTTGTGCTATGAATTAACATAAGAATCTTGAGAATGAGGAATAAATGGAATGATTTTTCACGAATTAGGAGAATGGAATACTCTTCACACTTTACCAAATCGATTATAATTTTCCCATGCTTTCATAAATAAGTGAGACAAACTTCCTCACCAACCTCTACATGCAGTCATGATTAGTCTTTTTAACTCAAAGGAGGTGAATGGGATCATTCAAGGCACATGATGGAAAAGTTACAAGTTCTTAGGTTGGCACTTGGAAATAAATGATGAATTTCCAAAAGGCCCTCTTTCCTCTTCCCCTCTCATGTTTTCCACAACCATCTTGGACCGTTGTGTTTTCTATTCAAGCATTACCATTTACATAGCTTTGATTGCATTGTAGTGAGTATACCACACTACTACCTTTGGGTGCAAATTTCAACACTCTATATACACTAACTTTGACCTCACCATGTTGAAAGTTGAATTTTTCTATTGTCATAATAATTTCATCGTAACTACATTGTAATAGTCACTCATCAGACTATCGTCCAATTATGACACACTTCGTAGACAATGTGGCACATTTATAAGCGAGCATTTTCCTGTTGGTACATAGGTATTCTAACATCATTTCAAAATAATTCCGACCATGGTGTAATTTTTAAGGTCAAGCATATTTTGTGACATGTCGTCGTGTTAACATGTTTACAGGCAAAGCGTGCTTGTCATTGATGGAAAGAACAAAAATGACGATGGTATGTTTACAAGCATGAACAACAACGACGATGGCATGTTTATAGGAAAGAACAACAACAACGAAGGCATGATTACCGGCATAGTGTGCAATCAAATCTCATGAGGAATAACTCAGAGTTGCACGCATAGCACAAGTGTGCGCTAGGGCTGAGGTTAATTCCATTGCCAAAGCTCTGGAGAGATAACGTTCTCAGAAACGTAGACGAGATCCAAAGTCATCAGGACTCGCAGAACCTTTGACACTTAGAAATTCTTCCAAGTCGGGAGGATGCGTAAGCTTAGGAGGAGGAGCGACAGTGGCTGTTGGATCACCAATACTGAATACCCGATGTCCATTAGATCAGAGTCTAGTGACCAGAGGAAGCGCAAAGGAGAAGTACAGATCTAATCCGTTGGATCTGAGCGTCGAGGACCAACAACTATTGGATCCAGTATAACTGCGAAGAGGATAATGGCCGAGAGCCATACTCCAACTCCAAAAAATGCGAAGTCACGATGAGATTTGAGCCATTGGATATAGAGGACACGTGGCGAGAGATCAACATTTCGCTGACTCGCGAACTAGAAAAGTCAAAGGTGAGAGTTGAAGGAACTCGCAATGTCCGAGTTCACGAGTTGATCTAGACCGTTAAATCATGGGGAGTTGTGAGCCTTTGATATGACGCTCACAAATATCAGGAAGGCAGGAGGCAAATACCTGAGGAGCTGGGAGCCACAACAATCTTAGCCGTTCATCTGGGAAGGACACATGGCAGCCAATAAAGTAGATTCGCAGAATCGCGAAGCAGAAGAACTGTGTCGAGCAGTCTGCAGACATCGCGAAGTATGAGTTCACGATATTGATCACAGTCGTTGGATCGAGGAATTTCGTGGGCCGTTGATTTGGAGCGGGTTTCGAAAAATCAAAAGTCGGAAGAAGAGAGGTGAGTAGTCCTCCAACTTCGCGAAATGCGAAGTCTCGATATGATCTGGGTTGTCGGATCATCGAGGATCGTGGGCCTTTGATCTAGAGCAGGTTTCGAAAAATCAGAAGTCAGGAGAAGGGAGGTGAGTAGTCCTCCAACTTCGCGAAACGCGAAGTCCCGATAAGATCTGGACTGTTGGATCACAGAGCGTTGTGGGCTGTCGATCTGACACAGAACGCTGAATTGGGAATCGAGAGTTGGAAGAGTCAGGGTTGGCTCACGTTCAAACACCCAACACATGAGGTCGTGATTTGATCAAAATCGTCGATCAAAGGGAGAGCGTGGATCATTGATCTGGCAAGCAAAGAGTTGGGGTGACTCATTGCAGATTACCCGATACGAGAAGTTACGAAGCACCAAGGAGATTAAGCCCCAGGTCAGAGCTGGAGGTCACATCGTTGGAGGATTAAGGGAGGAGATAGCATGTCGCTAGGCTCCACATCGGATATATCCGAGTTGCGAAATTCCTTTTTTACAGGCATCTGATCACAATTCGTAGTCATGTGGAAGGAAGGGGCTTAGCTTGAAAAGCTAGCACCCACTGTGTAGTTTTCTTAGGAAGGGAAAAGGCGCCAAAGGGATGAGCGTGTAGAGGTTTTCTCTATAACTTCCAGAAACGACTGATTGTTTCTACCAGAGAATTCGAAGAGGCTTCAGGGTGATCGCCAGAGGAGCTGAAGAGTCTAGAGGTAACTTCCAGTGGCATGAATATTAATCATAGAGACAATTGAGAGATGGAAAATTATCGAAGACTGTAACTGCCAAAGAAGCCAAAGAATCCCAACATAATGACCATTCATGATGAACAAACTAGGTATAACCGTAGAGAATACAAAGAGTTGCCAGGATGATCTGGCAGAGGACTCGACATGAGAAAGACATGCAAAACAAAGAAGAGTGAGTGATTCTTCGATAGCTAGGCATGTGGGTAGAAGGATTCTGTGAGATCAATCTGAAGTTGAGTGGAGAGGTGCAACAAACGACATGCAGAGGTAGCATAGAGCATAAAAAAAAGAGAGAAGCTGAACAGAATGAGAAGTGGCGCGGGAGGAAAAAGAGCAGAGCATAGAAACTCTACAGAGGATAAAACACAGAAGAACAGAAAGCACAAGGGGATGTAAGCAGGAAGACACTGATGCAGGAAGAGAAGAGAAGTGTAGCAGAACAATGATGTGACTGGTAAGCCATTGATAAATCCTGTATCACTGTAATAACTTTCAGCAAGCAAAGATTTATATCTCAGGGTGGTAGGGTGGTGCTAGGGAGGAAAGTCGTCCTTAGAGTTTCAAGTGGGTTCTTGAACACAGGGAGTTGTAGCTTCCATGTGGTTGCAACCAGAAAAACCAGGGTGGCAGGGTGGTGCAAGGGAGAACTATTGTTCTCTGTTATACAGGTTGGTGCATGTGTGACTAGAAGTTGGTGCTTCCATCCAGTTGGTGCTAGAACACTTAGGGATTTGGTGCTTCCTTCTAGTGGGTGCTAGAGAAACAAGAGAGTTGGTGCTCTGAGCAAGTTGAAGCTTGTATAGGTTGGTGCCTGTGTGACTGGAAGTTGGTGCTTCCATCCAGTTGGTGCTGGAACACAAAGGGAGTTGGTGCTTCCTTCTAGTGGCTGCTAGAGAAACGAGAGAGTTGGTGCTCTCAACAAGTTGTTTCTTGTAAAACAAAGGTGGTAGCCTCAAAAGGAGTTGGTGCTAATAAGAATGATAATGTATAGAAAATAAATATTACTTATCATATCAAGAAGAAGAGGTTTTCAACCCCCAAGGTGTAGGACAGTCGGTGATGGAGTGTGCTGTTAAGGCACTCCATGATGTTAAAGTCACTGGTTCGAAACCTGCGGGGACAAAAAATCCAGCCATGTTAAGGGTTGGTGTGGCTAAGGCCAGGTGCGATCCCTGGGTGATTTTGATGGCTTAGATGCCCCTAAGTCGCAGTTTCTCAGCCACAGGTTAGTCCCACAAGTCACAGACAAACTAACAAACAAAATAAAAAAGAAGAAGAGGTTTTCTCCCTTTATGGGTTTCCTTAGGAATATATGTCTCTGTGTGTTTCATGTGTGTGATTGATGGTGAATACTCTATTGCTTACTTCACTGAATTATTCTGATCATCATTGAGTTTTTTGTAATGAGATAAAATGGTTATAATTGTTTAAGCACAATAACAACTGATTCACTCCCCCCTCTCAGTTGTCCAACACGTCGGTCTTTTGGCACGATATCGACATTGTTTCAAACATCATGGTGGCCACATGTTATTCCGATGGACATGCAATTTTGTGAAATAATGTCAGTCTTTCAACACCATGTTGTTGATATTCCAACACCATACTAATGTCTTAAAGACATCTAAATATGGAGCACCTCATTGTAAAAAGGTAAAAAAGGCAAAAAAGGTTGCAAGTTAATCAATATCTTGTTAGAATTTAGATGTGTTGAACATGTAACTTTCATTACTTTTGAATGTGGAATTGATTGTGAAGTGAATACTGTTGAACATTTCTAATATATGTGTGGAATGAAAACTTATCTAACCTATCCTAGCTAGGAGAAAATTCTAATTAGCAAACATGAGATTAGTTACACATTCCTATTAATATTTCTTGAATATAAAGCTATTCAAAAACACAAAAATGCATACGCATGAAAAAAAAGAGCATAAAACTTTGTTGTTAGATTACCATTCATAATCACATTTACCATCCCAAAACAGAGAATTTAGAAATATACTATTCATTTCATAAAAGTCATCAATAGAACAATACATCCTTATAGTGATATCAATAACAACATAATAATAGATATAGTTCCAAACACATACAATATTGAACACCAATTCTCCTCCTCAAAACTGACCATGAGGGCTTCTTCTCATTAAAAATATTTAAAAAGTTTACAAATTTTACAATTAGCCAAAAGCCCCTTCTATAACACATTGTTGAGCTTATAAAGCCTTCAATATATAACTGCTTCATGTGTCTTCTTGGCTTCCTTTATGTCGTTATAACTTTTCAACTTCCTTTTTTATTCTTTCCTAAGGACCATATTAAATTATATTTTAATCTATTATATGAAATTTAGTGGAGAGCGAGAGTGTGCGATGCTTCAAAAACCTAGTTCTGGTGCATGTAGATAGAATCTAGCGATGGGAGGGGGCCTTTGCCCACTCTAGATGAATATGCCCATGCCTTCCATGCGATGGTAGCATCCTCTGTGAAAGCCTCAAAGACTAAACCTTCCCAATTCAAGAATAAATTAGTGAAAATTCCCAAGGTCACCCTTCTGCCCTCTACCTTCAGGCGAAATGAGTTAGCTTTGGCAGATTGCGGGTTGATCGTCCAGTTTAGAGGAATATGGCCTTATCCAAATATGGTAGCAACATGGATAGAAAATAACTGGAAGCCCCTCATCAAAGGTTTGATTAGTCACTACTTCTGTGGCCGAGGTTTTTTACATTCCTCTTTGAACTCAAAGAAGAAAAAGATTTAATCTTCGGAAGAAAAATATTTCTTGGGAACCAAAGGAATGTATTTGAACAAATGGACTCCATATTTCAGCCCAGAGAATGATGTGCCCTTAACAATTTCAATGTGGGTTTGGTTTCTGCATCTTCCCCTTCACTGTCGGAGCAATTACACCTTCCGTTGCATAGGAAACTCTATAGGTCGTTACATTGATCGAGCTAAGCCAAAAGAAAATATTTTCTCCTGTGCAAGGATCTGCATTGATGTTGATCCAAAGAAAGAAATATATGAATCAACTATAATCTCTCTAGATAAATGGCAACATGTTCAACAACTAGACTATGAGCAACTTCCCTTCAAATCCAAGATATGTCACGAGTACGGTCACTTTGCGAGAAATCACAAGAAGGTTGAATCAAACCCAGCTAGCCCTGGGAAAGAATACCAATTGCAAGAAGTCTCTCGAAAATTTGGGAATACTGGAAATAGGTCTCCCTCCATCCTCAGTGAGCCCTTCAAATGTTGGTTCAATATCTCCCTCTAAAGCTACTGAAAATGCTGGGAAATCAGGGTTGTCTTCCTCCCATATCAAATTTGAGTCTCTTTCTCAGCTAGAGAACTCTGAGGTGGAGATCATTCCATCCCAATGTAGCATCAGGGTAAGCAACAAGGAGACACCTTTAGTCCAAGAGGTTCCTCGGTCACATGTGAAGAATCTAGTAATCCAGATGCATAGAGAGGAAAAACAGTTTGCCTTTGAAATCCCATTGCTGGAGAGGATCAACCACAAGACCCTCGAGTAGAAGAATCAAAAGCTTTCAAAGATTTTGAAATTTCATTCTTAGAGGTAATATACAATTCAAAGATGGAAAGTTTAGGAGAGGATGGGCAGGATGATCAAGCCTCAGAAGAAATCCAACCTCGCAAATCCGACAGGAGGTCATCCTAAGCTATTAGGGAAGAGAAAGAAAATAAAGATAATCTCTTGGGATCACAACAAACACTGCCAAGTATGGTTGGAGCGAGAAAAAAATACATTTAAAAAAAGAGTGTAAACACAACAAACAAAGGGGGTGCCCATTCCAACCCTTTGAAATAATGATCTTGGTTGTCTGCAATTGTAGGAGTTTAAGCAACGGCCCCAAGACCTCAGTTGTCAAATATCTGGTCAAATTTGAGAAGCCTAGCATACTCCTCATTCAAGAGACCAATATGAAGTCTAAATATGTTTCAAATCACTATAAAAATCTATGGCATGCTAGTAACCACATTGTCGTAGATGCTAGAGGAGCCTTCAATGACCTTTGCACTTTATGGGACAAGCATGAGGTAAGTATGGAACATTAATACAATACCCATCACTGAATATTGACCAAATTTAAGAATATATGCAACAACATTATTTAGGTAATTTTCAATGTATATATGCCAAATAACTCTGCAAAGAAGGCCGAGTGTTGGAACACTCTCCTAAGTTTAAGGAATTCGGATTACTCCAGAAATTGTATCATTGTAGATGATATAAATATAATACGGAGTAGTGCCAAGAAAAGAGGGGGAGTGTTTGGAAGAGATCCCTTTAGAGACAATTTGGAAGAGATAATAATGGATTGGGGTTGTGGAAAGTTCACTTGGTCCAACATGCACATTGGCCCTAGTAATATAGTGACAAGACTGGACCACTTTTTGATCCACAATAGTTTTCTTCACCTAAATGATTCCATCAAATATTATTTTCTCCCCTCGCTTATCTCAAATCATAAGCGTATATCCCTCCACCTTCAATCCCTCCTGAACTATGGCCCGCTCCCCTTCCTATTTAACCCTTAATGGCTTCAATATCAAGAAGTTGTTGCACTGATCCATTCTACTTGGGCGACCTGGATCTTGGGCACACCTATTTACATTTGGGAACATAAACTTGTATTGGTCAAGAAACCTATATGATGATGGGATAAGTCTTCTCTATATTCTCCCGCTGAGAAGAAAAAACTCATCAAAAGCAAGCTGGATAATCTGTAAAAATACTCAGAAGTTTTAGAAATAAATTTACAGCTGCAAAAAGAAGAATTGGAAATTCAATGCCAATACCAAAAATATTTAAAGAGGGAAGAAGAGTACTAAAGGCTGAAATCTCGAAGTCTTTGGCTCAAGGCAAGGGATAAAAACACCAAGTTCTTTCACAAACAAGCCACACTTCGACAAGTAAAAAACAATGTGTTGAAAATTCCACAGGAAGATGGATCCATTATCACAGATTTCGAAGAAATAAAATCAGCAACATGGAACCACTATGTCGACCTCTACTCCCTAAGAGAGGAAGCAGAACCAAAAAGCATTCATTCCATGCTTGAACATATCCCAAATCTGGTTTCAAGAGAAGAGAACCTTTACCTCATGCAACTGATATCCGAGTCTAAAATTTCCACAACCATTTGGATCCTTGAACCCAACAAAGCACCTAGACCCGATGGCTTCTCCATATCATTTTATGGCTCCTTCCGGGACATCATCAAATCTTATTTAAACATAATTATTTGGTATGTTCATCACTCTTTAAATTTAGGGGGGAACATGAATTCCTCCTTTCTTTCCTTAATCCCCAGAGAAACAAACCCCACCTCTTTCTCCCACTTCCGACCAATATCCATGTGCAATTCCTCCTATAAAATTACCACCAAAATCATAGCCACTTGTTTGAAAACAATTCTCCCCAAATCAAGGTGGCTTCATGCAAGATTGACAAATTGTGGATAACATAGTTTTGGTTCAAGAGGTGATTTACACAAGTTACCGAACCAAAGGCAAATGTATGGTAGTCAAATTAGATATGGATAATTCATTTGATTGTGTCAGGTACTCGTTTTATTTTTTAGGTGATGGAATGCCTTGGATTTATCCCAACTTTCATAAGATGGATCTCAACATGTATCAACAACCGATGGATCGACCCTCTTGTAAATGACAGACCTTCAACATTATTTCAAGTAAGAAGAGGCCTCTGCCAAGGTTTCCTGCTTTCACGTCTTATTTTCATCATTGTGACCAAAGCACTTAGAAGACAAATTGAGCAAAAGTGCGAGATTGGGATCCTCCCTGGTCTTCGAATTGTACGAGGAGTCAAAACTATGAATCATTCGCAATTTGTGGACAATACACTACTTTTGGGGGGTGCCTCAATCCCCATTTCTTCTCGATTTAAAATCATCCGAGACTCCTTCCTTGATGCCTCAGGTGGAGATGTCAATAGCAGAAAATGCCAAGTCTTTGGTTGTAATGCTTCACCTCAGACCTTGAGTGCCATAGCTCATGTTTTCCAATTCTCCCTAGCATAAAACTGGTCCTCCTTCAAATATTTATGGATCCCAATCTCCCTCAATTCCTCCTACTCACATGTCTGGTAGAAAATTCTTGAAAAAGTCAACAAGAAATTAACACATTGGGGCACTCAATGGTTAAATATAGCCGCTAGATTCATTCTTATCAAAGTTGTTCTTACAACTCCCCCCATCTAACAATGCTCTTCTCCTCTAGCCCCAAAGTGCATCTCTAATCAAATGTCCAAAAAAATCAGAACTTTCCTATGGCAAGGAGGGAAAATGACCTACGAAAAATTTCACTTGGTCAATTGGAATCATGTAACCAACAACAAAAATCATGGAGGGCTGAGAATTAGGGAACCAAATATGATGAACTTTGCAATGGGATATAATCTGCTTTGGATATTGATCATTGGGAAACTCACCCAGTGGAAGCAAGCAATCTGGAAAAAATAATTCAGAGGCAACATGCTCAAAAGTATCGATCTGCACACAAAAGTGGATACAAGATCTCCTATCTTTAAACGTCTCCTCGCTGCCAGGGCTCTAATCCATGACAAACTAAATTGGATTCTAGGGAATGGGTGTAGAATTAATCTATGTGATGACCAAATTTTAGAATCAGAGAGATTCCCTCTGCTTGAGCCGCTCCTCCCTCTTCCGTCATAGAAGAAATATCAGGGCCTCCTCACTCTTTCTGATCTCTCAACTTGGACGACTGATGGTTTATGTGATAGTTGGAAGAATGCATCCCCACCATCACACCTCACAATACTTTTCAACACTTTTCTTCACACTCTTCAGGGTTTCACCCACACAGATCAAATATCCAGTGGTTCTCAGGGATGGGGGAATTTAATGTATACTATTAAAAAAGGATTCCAGTATCTTGTTGAGGCATAGTATCAACACCTTCATTCCAGCTGGTGGAAAATGATCTGGAACATAGATGACATGCCAAAGATTAACTTCTTTAGTTGGATCCTGGTTCATAAAAAATCCTCACCTCTGAAAACCTACAGAAAAGAGGAATAAGTGGTCCATCATGGTGTGTTATCTATCAAAACGATGAGGAAAGCATCTACCATATGTTCGTTGAATTCCAATACACCAAGGAAGTTTGGAGATTCACTTTGGGGACACTATCTCAGTGCCTGTCCCGACCCACCTCTATATTTGGTTTCTTTATCCGTTAGGGGAATAATTACATCGAGAACTTCACAAGTAAACCTGTCTTTAAGCGGTTGTGGATATCTCTACATAAACATATTTGCTGGAGCATATGGTTAGCCCCCCCCAAAAAAAAATATTCAGAGGGGAAATTGTCATTCCAAAACAATTTTCAATGAGAGCTTGTGCTCTTGTATAAGAATATATGAGATCTTGGGTTCAATGGAAATGGAAAAACATGGATACGCATGAGGCCAATTGGATATACCTCTTCCAACTCACTAATAACCTCCAGTCTGTTGCTAACTCTACAATTAGTGTACCAAAATGGGCCTTACGATTCTTGAAGGACGCTTTCAAAGAATGGAAATATCAATAGCCTGATCACATTCTCTTTGATGGAGCATCGCGAAGCAACCCAGGGGCAACAAGTGCCAGGGGGATAATGAGACATCCCATAGGACATATCATTATAAAATTCACATGGGGTCTAGGCATAATGTTCAATAATGAAGCAGAGGCATATGCCCTTTTTGAATGCATTAGGTTGTCTCACTCAAATGGAATTCAAAGGACAATTATATGCATAGATTCTATGGTTCTAGTCAGGGTGATCATTACTAAAAACATCACCGGGGGAAACATTTACACTGGAATTATCTCAAGGATCTTGGATCTTCTAAGAAAATTTGAAAGATTCTTATTATATCATATTAAGCGAGAACACAATGTGGTTGCAGACCAACAAGTAAAGGAAGGAGCTAGCCTAAGAAATGTAGAAATCAAGGTCAATGGGGGTTATAAATACCTCCTTGTCCCTTAATATCTATGGATATTGAAGACCAGGAACCCAACCATGGTGAATTCTAGGAAGCACCTAATAATGAATCCACTGCTTAAACATGTTTTTTTATTGCATCTTTTTTCTAGTACAGTTTATCAAAGTATATAACATCAAGTTTGCTCACATGTATGAGGGTATAGTTAGTTTTTTTGTTATCATCTCTATAGAAACTAACTCAACCAATTTTTATAACTATTTTCAATGCTGCTTTGCTTTTGCGCAGATCCCATTATATATAAAATCC
>SNQJ01S0011768.1:9717-41735 GCA_010110895.2 Picea sitchensis
GAATGCCACCAACTACATGCATACCATCCACGAACCTCCCAACCTTAGACTGCACTGTTCCTCACTCTCAACAGTTAGTTACCCCCGAACTGGGACTAGACTCCACCCTGGTAAGGGATTCCTAACTAGGCTAAAGGGTCACGGTCAACAGGAAAGCCTCCATCTCAGGTTCTCACTCAATCGACAGCCTACAACCTCTCATTCCCCACATGAATGTCCCACCCAAGGAAGTGTGCCCCTTCTCTGCACAACAGTCCTTCAGCTACCCCACTTCCCTTCCAAGGCTTCAAAAACAGGCAAGACTGAAAGTCTCATAGCACTGTAGTTGTAGTTTAGCACCTTCAAGAAATTGATCCCCAACAATTCTCTCACTCAGAGAATTTCTCACGAGCCTGAAAACCCACCACTTCAATCCCGTTCCCAAGTTAACTGGTAGACCAACAGGAAAATGTCTATGGAAATAGGTTCATGTACAAAGATAGGAAAGTACGAGGATATCTCAATGACTGTGAAAAGAAATGGTCATGGATTCATGGTAGAGATGATGATTCCCCCCCCATAATGGTTCTCTGGTAGGAGAAAAAATGGTAAGAACCCCCCCAAAGGTACTAAGTCTTAGCAATACGTATGCATGTCTCCAACTTGACGCTTTTCATGTTGGAAGCTACTCTGATACACTTGTCCCCTTCTTTANCAAATAATGGCTTAAAGCCGACATAATTAAAATAACATTACTAATCTAAATTAAAACTAATGGCCTAAAGCCGACATAATTAAAATAGCATTACTAATCTAATATGCCCCAATTAAGGGGTAATGAGCCAATATTAGGGCTTAACATTTTTTAGATATTATTGGTTTTCCAAACCCAATTCTTAGCAGAGTTGAATGGGAAGGTATCCTTCCTACGTTTAAAGGCAAGGATTGGGAGGTTCCAGCTGAGCATCTACTATATTTTCATGAGTTTATTCATGAACATCAGATTGTGCATGAGGATGTCAAGATCAAACTTTTCAGATACTCGTTGAAGGGAGCAGCCCTTGACTGGTGTAGATCGCTTCCAGCTTCAAGTATTAATTCATTGGCAAGTTTTCATGACACTTTCAATATATTTTATAAAGAAGTTTTTTCAGCTGAAAGTCTCTTTGAAAATTGCTATGACGAATTTGATAAGCATATTCAGCAGAAAGAAAATGTTTCTTCTCATTGCAAGGATGAAAATCATGTTGTTGAGGAAGATTTTCTAGATCTAATTGAAAAAAGGAAAGATGACTGCATAGTTGAATATGCATTAGATTTTGTTTATAATGCACTTGATGTCTTAGATTTGGATAAAGCAATAGTTGAAGAAGAGGTTTTTTCTCAAGCCCTTCAAGAAGATTTCTATGATATGTTGTCACATGTGATTGAAGAAGAAAATCAAGAAATTTCTCATCAAGAACATATTTATGAGGCAGTAGATGGCAATGTTAGATCTGATCAACAGTTTTATGAGAACATTCTGCCCATTTTTCATGTACAGTCAGAACCAGTTTATGGCAGCCATTTATCAGAAGGGGAAGTAAAGTTTGAGCTGCAAGTAGAGGCAAACTTGTTCGGTTGTTCATCTATTTCTTTCTTCTATGATCCGATATCCATTTATATGGAATCATATTTCTCAGAAGATTTCAGTCTTACTATTTTTGGAATTAAAGTAGATGATGATTGTAAGTATATGCTGCAAGTTGAAATTCTGCTGCAAAATATGAATTCTTCTTTGATTTCTATATGTGTTGAAAGAGATTTAGTAAATGGTTTGATGATGTCATGGCTTCATTGGCAGCATGATGTCACATGATGAGCCAATTTTTATTGGTTAGAAGTAGGAATAGATAGAAGAATAAGCTCGCCATCAAGTATGAGATTCTTTTCAGCCTATTGGTTTGCAGCAAAAAATTTGGTTTCAGTTTTGAAATAAAGACTCCATGCCCAATGCATATAAATCACTATTGACAAGGGTATTTTTGGCTTCAAATGAAGAGCAGAGTTGCAGAAGTTTGGGCCAGATTTGAATGATATTGGATGACCCCATAACCCAGTAGACTAGGCATAACACAAAAGTTATGGATATCTACAGAGCGGAAGATTTGCAGGGTCAGGATTGCACATATGAGAAGAAATGATAAGGCACACTGGTCTGCAAGTCCTTGATGTCCCACAAGGAGAACATCATCCCCAGAAGGAGCCAATGTTAGTACTCAGTTTGCAGTATTAATTTTTAGACTTTTGGTTATGACAGACACGCTACTGGAACAATGATATTCTCACAGCGCCATGATAAAACATCATCCCACTTCTCCAAATTTCCTTAATTTCTTCGAGCCATATCTAGATGGATTATGTTTTATTGTGGCAATGTTCGTGTTGGCATAAAAAATCAGTAACAATGGATCATTGATTGAAATGCAGTTGGTTTTATTAAGTCAATTTCGGTTTAAGGCTTCTTTTAACCAACTTTGGGTCTTTTATTTAGCTCTCGGCCTTATGAAAAGTTGTTGTATTTTATCAATTTGGTTGTGCCTGAAGAACAATCTTTAGTCCTTGAAAGCTGCGCACCTACAGTCCTGCAATTATACATCACACAAATCAAGTTAAAAAGTTAGCGCATTAGCACTACACTAAGCCATGATGAGGATGGTACCAAGTCCCATGCACTACAAGTCGATATATATAAACTACTGGCATATTTAAATGCATGAGGTTGTTCTTCACCCGATACATGCAAGACATATCCCGAAAGCAAATTTAAAGTGCGCCACCAAGCACCAAGCCACATGGAGGTTCAAGGATCGAATGAAGGAAGGAACGCATGCAAAAGCACCTAGATTAACCCATGAAAGGAGAAAAGTTTACAAATGATAATGTTTTGTCTATCATGTGTTGGTGAAAGTATCATATATAGAAAACAGGTGTCGACTGTATTGAGCATCTTTATAAAATAGTGGTAAGGCTTGTTCCTCACAGTGGTCTTCGAGGAGTATTGAGTCTGAGGGTGGCGTGAAAGACATCATTCCAGGTATGGCCACACATAGAGGAAATGAATTCGACTAGCAAAGGCAAACGAGAATGCGACTAGAAACAGGGAATGCCAATGCCAGGACAATATCTCTCAAAGGTTGAATTAATCAATATGCTATCATTCACAGAAAGGCTAATTATGCTTTTAAGATCAGGAAAGGGAATGTAATCTCTTCAAATAAGACACAGGTGGTAGAGTGTCAATTAAAGAAGCTAATTTCTAGATTTTCGGGCAAAGATCAAGTAATCAAAATGACAAGTTTGATAAATGTTCTAGATTCAAGCAAGTCAAAGGTGACTAATCAATTCCAGATTTGTTAGGAAAATAATTAAAGTAGAAGTGACAGATCATCTTCAGCATTCGAGACCTTTTCCCATGCTTTAACCACCTCTCAACCTTAAAAGGCATAATAGGCAGAAAAAGGAACAAGTGGCAGATTGGCATCAGAAGAATCAAACCTTATAGGTGGTAGGAGGATTCATCATTGAATATAACAGTCTAGATTCCATACAAGCCATTGGATATCTTTTCTGAAATCAAATCCCATGTTTTGGGGCACCTCTCTACAGTTAAAGGTACAATTGGCAGCTTCATCATAGATTAGAGTGGCTTGAATTTATCCAAAGTCTTATGGTAGGGGATTCATTAAATGAAGATTATTCCCACTCTAAGGAGATTTAATCAGCATTTTCAAAATAATTCGAGAAACATTTCAACTCTGTTTATTAATCTTATGATTTAATTAGATATTTTTGCCAGAAATTATGGGCAGTTAGTTTGTTATAATTGGTATTTAAGCCGTGGTTTGTAATAGAGATAGAAGGTGGAGACCTGAGAGGGTTAAAGAGAACCAGGGATGCTGGACTAGGATTTTCTTTTCTGATTGTAAAATAGTGACTATTTTATTTCACACTCAATGCTACAGCCCTTTGATGAGCATATTTTCTCCTCTTATCTTTTTCTTTCTTTTCTTACTGGTAAAACATGTTTTCTTTGCAATGCATTGACATTATCTTGATATGTTGATAAGGCAGTGAAGATTTCACTGTTTTCTTTCACATTTCCAGACTTGTTTTTAAGTACTTTGTTTTTTGTTTCTGAATGACATTTGGGATCAGAAATCTTCCTGTGTGAGTGAACAAATTGGACATTTTCATAGTTCCTTCATTTTATGGTTTTATCTGCTTTATTAAATTGACTACCATTGACTAAGTGAGTGATATTAGCCCTTGTTTACAATCATATATTGATATTATTTTTCTTCATTTACTGTCGACACCTCCAACACTTTGCAAAAAACCATACACATTTATCCATAAGAACCAATGCAATAAATCAATGATGCCCTAGCTTGCCCTTAGCAGTCGAGTGCAACTTTAGGGACTAACAATACCAATGGAATCTATTAAGATAGGTAATCAAGACTTGTAAAGGACCACACGAAGTCCACATGCTGCAAGGTGACAACTAAATTATTAAAAATTTGGCACATTTTATCACTTTCTCACACACAAATTCACTACTCACTCACATAATTTCATCTCGAATTATGGAGGTTGAAGTAGGTTTCCTCCAAAGGGATTCTGAAACGTCCCACTATTTCTTGAAGGAATTATCCACTCCCACTTAATTCAAATGAGATTGTTTCACACCCCCAATCTCTCAAACAACCACATCTAAAATTTTTCTAAATAACTCACTAAGTTTTCCTCCACAGGAGGTGCCAAAAGTTTTTTTTTATCCTAGGTAGGATCTTGGGGATAGGCATCCAAATAAATCCCTGTTATCTGTTTCTCACATCTTCAAACATTGGAAGTTGAAAAATAGCGAACATTAAAATCCTCTAAGTAAGTGTTCCTAACACCATAAGGCAAGGAGATACTCGTGAAGGGTCGAAGGCCGAGGTCCGGTTGTTCTGTGCATCCCCCCTTGAGGCACCCACCTGTTTGACAGGATCTAGCTTGTGATCCATTTCTGAGGACGGAAATCTAAATGTCGCACTTTGACCGAGGTACCTAGTGACCAAATTTTAGGACATCTACCCAGGTGGAAATTGTGGGCTGCAATTGCACCTTGATTGGATTTTGTGTGGTTATTGGGAAATATCACCAGATCTTTCGGGATATGCACCCTCTACCCCTCCTTATAAATGATTAATTTCTTCACTAGTTCCTCTTCAGGTGGCTTTAGACCCCACTGTTGAGTACTATTGGAAGGTCCAATTCTATTTGAGAGGAAGGACATTACGTCTTTTTAGGACATGAGCATTTGTTTTCTTTGTTCTCTGATGCAGGAGCATCTCTCCACATCAGTCAGCCAGCTAGCCAGCCACGTCAACGCACACATTCAAAGGGAGAAGAGGTGCAACCTCATTTCAAATTTCAAATTTGAATGTAATTAATGTTGTAGGTTGTTGAGCCATGGGGCCGTGCTTTGCACAGGCTTTAGTGTAGGTAGGCCTTTAATGTTTGAAGGCTAAAATCTAGCTCTGATTCTGGACTAGACAACGCATTCATTGTAATTGAATAGAGTAGGTGAGATTTGGAGGGAAGAGCTCAAAGAGCCCCCTCATGTAAAAGATCTTTTGATCTCCTTTGAGTTGGTAAGATCGGTAGATAGAGAGAGACAACCAAGACCTTGTTACAGGGCGTGCTCAATAACACCTTTGTAAAGAGACATTTGAAATTAATACAAACAACAGTTTTTCCTGCATGAATTATGTGTTGTGTGAATGTCTTTTGAGTGTTCATTTTATGCTGTAGGTTTGCATTTGTAGGGAGTTTGATTTTCAGGCTTGAGGGATCTTTGTGGTTTCATGCCAGGAGGGCGTGACAGAGTACTGCGATCTTTGAATACCAGTGCACATAAGCACTTCTGAACTCTTTGGAGTCAGACAAAGATGTGCCAGGCGGGCACAAAAGCTGAAATCATCAATTCAGGGAAGACCTTGGAGGTTGCTGAACACCTCAGTAGGAAAGGCTGTGTAGAAAGACACAATTGTAGAAAAAAAATCTGTTGTGATTTCTGTAAAAGCTCTGCCAGGTGGGCATTGAGCAGGTGCAAGGGAGTGTACAAAGGAACTCTACTGTGAGTTCAGAAGAAGATAGAAGCTCTGAGGAGTTCTATAAAAATCTGCCAGGAGGGCATTGAGTCAGTGTGCATACATGCACAGGAAGAGAACTCTGTCGAGTTCTATAATTTGAAGAAGAATCCACTGAAGGATCTTCGCAGGGTTGCTGAACACCCTGAAAGACTCAACAATCAGGTTGCTTGAGCAGAAGGATAGCCAGGAGGGCATTACATTCTCCATCTAAGAGAGAAGGAAGAGGGATTTATTTCCCAAGAGATCTGAGTGTTTGAGAAGCTCAGGACGGATAGCACTTGTGTGTGCGAAGACTCTACAAGAGCACAAAAGTCAGAATCCTTCAAGGATTTGGGAACAAAGCTTAGGAGGAGTAGCATTTTCATACGCGCAGGCGAGGACTTGAAGTCATGGAGCTTGCAGAGAAAATAGATCAAAGGTCGAGGCCTTTGGACACTTGGAATTCTTCCAAGTGCAGGAAGAAAGTGCCAAAGCTCAAGAGGGTTACAACTACCCTTAGATCTAGTCAAAGAGATCTAGATCGTTGAATATTTTCCCACGTCCAGGAAACAACAGGAGGAGCGCACAGGAAGAAGGAATCTGAACCATTGGATCTCTATCCAAATACTTGTCAGCCATTAGATCTGATAAGAATTGCATGAGGGTTAAGCCCACATGAACAAAGAAGAGACGAAAGTCCCGAAAGGGTAGCTTATTGGGATTTCAGCATTCGAGAGTTCGGAGGTCCTCAGGATGAGTAGTCGGGACACTCAACATCGGAAGTCCCGAAAAGGTGAATTTGATCTGAGCTGTCCGTCTGCGGAAGGACACGTGTCACAAGATCATCTATTTTGGAGATTCGAATGCTGGGACTCACAGAGGTGAGCATTTGATTTCACACTTGGCGAAGTCGCGAAAGGATCACAACCGTCCGTTGGTTGGGACATGTGGCAGAGATTGAGGAACCTGTCGGTATTTCGTCTACAGGGGTTTCAATTTGGCATTGGATTTGTGTCACTGGGGGTCACAAGTCGCGAAACCCTGAAATACAGGAGGACCGTCCATCTTAAAGGACGCGTGGCAGCAATCCATAGTTTCAGGAAATTTCCCGAAAAGAAGAAGGCGTTGGGTATTTCGGCACTACGAGTACTAGGAGTACCAGAGGACAATGCAAACACTGTGCAGCGGGGTTCCCGAAAACCCAAGATGCGAAATACTAGAAGGATTTCGTCGTCGTCATTTTGGCGTATCAGGAACCGGAATATCGAGAGTTCCAAGGACAAGGGTCCAAATGGATTTTCGAAAATTGAAGTTCCGAAATCGTGAAAGGTAAAGGCCCGGAAGAGCTAGTGTTTTGGGAAACCAGAATTTGAAAATTTGGGGATCCTGAGGACGAGAAGTCCAAAGCATTTTGGTGTTTTAAAGCCCGAAATCGTGAAAGAAGAGGAAGGCCGGGAAATTTTCATTTCGACATTTCACACATCAGCACTTCGGGAATCGAGAGGATAGGAGGTCGGGCTCTCGCGTCAATAAGTCCTGAAGGAAATAGGACTATGGTCTTATGAGAAGTGGTCACATGAACCAGGGAATAGACAAGAGGGGTTGATGCAACATAAGCCATTTCGGTAAATCGACTTTTCAGGGATCGAAGGTTTGAAGAGTCAAGGATTTAGGAGATCGGGATGCTGAGGGTTCTGAAGCCCGAAATTCTACTTCGGGGAAAATTCATAGGCATGTGCAGAGGTCGTGATAGAGGGGAAGAAGGACCTATGGATTAGTGTTATAGTGATTCTGATAAGGAGTGAAAAGAGATGCTTCGGCTCGGGGAAGTGATTGAACGACCCTTAGACCGGGAGGTCGGTGTAGAGACTCTGTCGAGGCAGAGGTGGAGATCACTGCATCATCAAGTGGTATCAAAGCTAGAACTCTGTATGTATATTTCAGGCATAGAGAAGGTAAGGGAAGACAGGGTACTGGAAAATCTATAAGGATTGTTTGCAGGTAGGCAACAGTCCATAGACAGTTAGAGGGACTGTAGGAGGAAGCTGAGACACTCAAGGTTGCAGAGTGACAACAAGTTTGCCAGGAGGATAGACAAGAACAACAACATGACTACTGAAGTTCATACACGCATTGAAAAGAAGAGCCACCAACAGTAGGAGGAAATTGCATGGGGTAAAGAGCTTGCTGACATCAGGGCAAGGATGGATGAGCTTGCATTGTGGATGCAGCATAGTTCCAAGTCGGGATGGGTACATGGATGGCCCATGAAGACGAGGATAAAATGGAAAGTCAAGTAGTTGATGGTCAAAAGACAGCATGGACTATTAAGAAGGTGGTTGAGGCATACTAAAAACCTCAATGGACCAGAAGAAGTGTTTCAGGTATGTGAACCAGAGACTAGGAGAAATCTCAGTGATGCTAAGGATGAAATGGGATCAACTGAAGATCTCAAGGACTTTCATGAGGACAGCCCAAAAATTCCCAATTGCTAGGAGGGAAAAGAGTTGAGGTCACTGCGGGATCTCATAGACTGTCATGAGGATAGCCAGGGAATTTCACATTGTCAGGAGGGCAATGAGTCGAGTTCACTGAGGGATCTCATGGACTGCTAGCAGGGCAACCGAAAAATTCCAATTTGTCAGGTGGGCAAGGGAACATAGACGAGGCTATCTAAAAGTATCATGGAATCAAAGGTGAGTTCAAGCCAGCAAGGGGTGTTGATGAAGATGGGATCAGTTGATCTCATAGTCTTCTAGGGAAGCAACAAAGAAGTCCCAATTTTCTAGGAGGACAGGGATAAGCAGATGAGGCTATTTGAGGGTCTCATAAACTCAGAGGTGAGTTTGAATCATCCCAATGAGCTGAAAGAGGAGGAATATTCATATGGTTCTGCCAGCCATGTGAATGAAGATGATGACAAGTTAAAGACTTGCACCATTTGAAAGGAAGATTGGAGGAGTCTTATAATGATTGGGGGAATTGGGATATTCGTACCATTTTCCCAAGAGGAGGCAGAAATCTATGTTATAGATGTTGAACCAACAAAAACAGAAGCAGGACAGCTAGCTGAGACTATCAAGCAAGCATTGGAGTAGAATTTGGAAGCTGCCCAAGCATAAGCAGAGGAGGATGATGAGCATTTCGAGGAATGACTCAAGACTTTCAACCAGGAAGCTGAACGGACTGCAACATTTGAGCTTATAGAAGCGGAGGTAGAAGAAGAAGCAGACAGTATTAGTTTGGCTAATTTGTATGAATAGATTGAAGCCCTGGAGAGAAGGGTGATAGTGCAAGGCATGCACCTCCAATAGGTAAGGTTGGAAGCAGATGAAGAAGGCATGGGAGATCACAGTGATCTACCCAATTGTAGAAAATTTTCGCAGTTGAGGAGACTACAAAAAAAAAGCCAGGCACTGGAGTAGCTGAATGAGGTGATCAATTAGATCAGGGGTCTGATGTTAGGGTCAGTAGAGACTGTCAGCAAGGAGAAGATGGATAGAGAAGAAGCAACAATAGAAACAGCGCAACAGTAGCAGCAACAATGAAATGGAGCAAGGAGACTCCAGAAATTTGTTTGGGATCCAGGAGGATTTCAACAACTAAGAGTGGAAGCACATGAGTAGGAGCTCATGAATTTTGCAGCAGAGGAGTATGATGCAAGAGCATCTCTCCACATCAGTTAACCAGCCAGCCAACCATGTCAGTGTACACATTCAAAGGGAGAAGAGGCACAACCTCATTTCAAATTTCAAATTTGAATGTAATTAATGTTGTAGGCTGTTGAGCCATGGGGCCGTGCTTTGCACAGGCTGTAGTGTAGGTAGGCCTTTAATGTTTGAAGGCTGAGATATAGCTCTGATTCTGGACTAGACAGCCCATTCATTGTAATTGAATAGAGTAGGTGAGATTCGGAGGGAAGAGCTCGAAGAGCCCCATCATGTAAAAGATCTTTTGATCTCCTTTGAGTTGGTAAGATCGGTAGATAGAGAGAGAGAGCCAAGACCTTGTTATAGGCTGTGCTCAAGAACACCTTTGTAAAGAGACATTTGAAATTAATACAAACATCAGTTTTTACTGCATGAATTAAGTGTTGTGTGAATGTCTTTTGAGTGTTCATTTTATAGGTAGGCCTTTAATGTTTGAAGGCTGAGATATAGCTCCGATTCTGGACTAGACATCCCATTCATTGTAATTGAATAGGGTAGGTGAGATTCAGAGGGAAGAGCTCGAAGAGCCCCCTCATGTAAAAGATCTTTTGATCTCCTTTGAGTTGGTAAGATCGGTAGATAGATAGAGAGAGCCGAGACCTTGTTACAGGCTGTGCTCAAGAACACCTTTGTAAAGAGACATTTGAAATTAATACAAACATCAGTTTTTCCTGCATGAATTAAGTGTTGTGTGAATGTATTTTGATTGTAGATGCATGTTGTAGGTTTGCATTTGCAGGGAGTTGTTTGATTTTCAGGATTGAGGGATCTTTGTGGTTTCATGCCAGGAGGGCATGACAGAGCACTCCAGTCTCTGAATACCAGTGCACAGAAGCACTTCTGAACTCTGCGGAGTCAGACAAAGACGTGCCAGAAGGGTACAAAAGCTGAAATCATCAATTCAGGCAAGACCTTGGAGGTTGATGAACACCTCAGTAGGAAAGGCTATGTAGAAAGACACAGTTGCAGACATAAACTCTGTTGTGAGTTTTGTAAAAGCTCTGCCAGGTGGGCATTGAGCAGGTGCAAGGGAGTGTATAGAGGAACTCTATTGTGAGTTCAGAAGAAGACGAAAGCTCTGAGGAGTTCTATAAAACTCTACCAGGAGGGCATTGAGTCAGTGTGCAGACATGCACAGGAAGAGAACTCTGTTGAGTTCTGTAATTTGAAGAAGAATCCACTAAAGGATCTTCACAGGGTTGCTGAACACCCTGAAAGACTCAACAATGAGGTTGCTTGAGAAGAAGGATAGCTAGGAGGGAATTACATTCTCCATTCGAGAGAGAAGGAAGAGGGATTTATTTCCCAAGAGATCTGAGTGTTTGAGAAGCTCAGGATGGATAGCACTTGTGTGTGAGAAGACTCTATAGGAGCACAGAAGTCAGAATCCTTCAAGGATTTGGGAGCAAAGCTCAGGAGGAGTAGCATTTTCATATGCGCAGGCAAGGACTTGAAGTTGTGGAGCTCACAGAGAAAACAAATCAAAGGTTGAGGCCTTTGGACACTTGGAATTCTTCCAAGTGCAGGAAGAAAGTGCCAAAGCTCAAGAGGGTTACAACTGCCGTTGGATCCAGCCAAAGAGCTCTGGACCATTGAAGATTTTCCCATGTCTAGGAAATAGCAGGAGGAGCGCATAGGAAGGACAGATCTGAACCGTTGGATCTTGATCCAAATACCCGTCAGCCATTAGATCTGACAAGAGTTGCATGAGGGTTAAGCCCATGTGAACAAGGAAGAGATGAAAGTCTCGAAAGGGTAGCTAATTGGGATTTCAGCATTTGGGAGTTCAGAGGTCCTCAGGAGGAGTAGTCGGGACACTCAACATAGAAAGTCATGAAAAGGAAAATTTGATCTGAGCCATCCATCTACGAAAGGAAACGTGTCACAAGATCATCCGTTTCGGAGATTCGGGCACCGGGACTCACAGAGGTGAGCGTTTGACTTCGCACCTGGCGAAGTCCCGAAAGGATCACAACCGTCTGTTCGTTGGGACACGTGGCGGAGATTGAAGAACCTATCAGTATTTCCGCTACCGGGGTTTCAAGTTGGCAGTGGATTTGTGTCACTAGGGGTCGCAAGTTGCGAAACCCCGAAATGCAGGAGGACTGTCCATCTTAAGGGACGCGTGGCAACAATCCATAGTTTCAGGAAATTTCCTGAAAAGAAGAAGGCGTTCAGTATTTCGACACTGTGGGTACCGGGAGTACCAGAGGACAACACAAACACTGTGCAGCGGGGTTCACGAAAACCCGAGATGCGAAATCCCGAAAGGATTTCGTAGGCGTCATTTTGGCGTATCGGGAACCAGAACATCGGGAGTTCCAAGGACAAGGGTCCAAAGGGATTTTTGAAAATTGAAGTTCCAAAATCATGAAAGGTAAAGGCCCAGAAGAGCTAGTGTTTCGTGAAACCGGAATTCGGAAATTCGGGGATCCTGAGGACGAGAAGTCCAAAGCATTTCAGTGTTTTAAAGCCCGAAATTGTGAAAGAAGAGGAATGCCAGGAAATTGCCATTTTGACATTTCACACATCGGCACTTCGGGAGTCGAGAGGACAGGAGGTCGGGCTCTCGTGTCAATAAGTCCCAAAGGAAATAGGATTGCAGTCTTATGAGAAGTGGTCACATGGACCAGGGCATAGCCAAGAGGGGCTAATGCGACAAAAGCCATTTCAGAAAATTAGCTTTTTAGGGATTGAAGGGTTGAAGAGTCAAGGATTTAGGAGATCGAGATGTTGAGGGTTCCAAAGCTCAAAATTATACTTCGGGGAAAAGTCACAGGCGTGTGCAGAGGTCGTGAAAGAGGGGAAGAAGGACCTGTGGATCAATTTGATAGTGATTTCAATAAGGAGTCAAAAGAGCCACTTCGGCTCAGGGAAGTGATTGAACGATCCTTAGACCGGGAGGTCGGCGCAGAGACTCTGTCAAGGCAGAGGTGGAGATCACTGCATCATCATTCTCCCATGCAGACCAAATTTACCTACCCACATGTATGCTTCTTTTCAATTGATTTATGTATGATGCTCTTATGATTACATGCGATTGTGAGATATTTTGTGAAGGTCCACAACATCATGGATGCATCTGTCCGATTAAGGTTATTTCAGCACACACTCACAGGTCCATCAGTCAAATGGTACGTGGACAAAAAATTAGGGTCCCATGTAACTTTTGAATCGTTAGCCAAAGCATTTTTACCTTCTTTCAACTACCAATATGTGATGACAATGGTCGCGAACTGTTCTCTGAGTTTAAACAAACCTCAACCACACATATCACTGACCACATTCACAAATGGCGTCGGCGACGTAGTTTAAGCAAAGCATAAACCACCAAACAACAATGCCTTGATTGGTTTCTCATATCACTCATCTCCCTCCTTGCCAAATATGTGGTCTCCACCTTTCCCTAATCAAAAGAGGAAGCCATCAACAAGGCTCAACAGTATGACCTTATTTACTCACAGTCAAGATACTTATATACGGTACTACCTGACACCCCGAGACCCGTACCATTCGGCCAGAAAAAAATTGGGATGTCTCACTCAGTGGATGGATTGATTGGTAACACAACACACCACACTTCGTACGTCCAACCACCACCTATGTATGGTACACCCCAACCTCCACCAATGTATGGACGACCCCCTTATTACCCTCCTCCCCCTTATCAACAACCATACCCTATTGTCCTCCCTCCACCCATGAGTGGACACCCACCAACACCCATGATGTGCCCAACTGTCCAACCAAGTTTTGGTACCCCCTCTACCTCAGCTTACACCCTGAGCACTAGTGAAAGATCTATGCCTTACTATGCACCCTATGGGTCATTACCACAAAATAATTTTTACTTTCCATTTCCTGGTCCCCCACAGCCCATTTCTCCTCCACAAGGACAACCGCACGTTGGAGTTAACTTTGTTCATCCCTCTCCCATTCATCAATTTCAAAATTTTGAATAACTAAATACGAAAAATCTGGCCCATCAATCGAATAATGCCAAAAATAAAGGAAAAAACTGAAACAATAATAACCCAGGACGAGGGGGAAACAACCCCCAACAAAACCAACCTATTGGGGGCAACTAGAATCAGGGGAACCAGAACCCCCAAGGGGGAAATAAAAACAAACTCCAAGGGTGGAACAACAACAAAAACCTCCGGATGAACTTCCCTTGTGCTATTTGCGGTGAGCATGGCCATTATACTCACCATTTCCCCCAAATTTCCGAATTCAAATAGATGAAAGAATCCGTGAACGCTATGCGTCCCCCAGCACCGCCTGCCCCTCAATAGGACCCACAACAGTATTTGTAACAACCACCCCTGACTGTGCTGCAAAACCCTATTAGACACTAAAGTGTGATGAATGCCTAGCAGGAGATGCATCCTTCCCCACCACAGATGGGACAATATTTGAACTCTGGAACTCCTGCAGATCGCAATATCCTCCTCACTAGAGAAGAAGAAATTCTTCTACAAATGCGCTGTCATCAATACAACACACCCCTAAATATACTCCCACCACTTCGGAAGCATTTCTAGTTACATCCAAACCACTTTTGATGATTCCACACCCTAACACTGAACCACCCTTTCATATTCCTCGAATCCCATTACGACGGAATGTCAACAACCCTCAGGCTAGGGTGGCACACAATTATAGTTTGGTCGATGACTTGGCACAATCTTCTGTAGCCATGTTGGTCTTGGAGGTCCTTCAAGCCTATCCCACTCAACGAAAATCATTGCTTTCCACCCTAGAGGCAGTCGACCCTGCTGATACTAGACTCATCACATTTGATCTAGATTGTGGGGAACCCCGTCTCCTCGCCTTGGTAGCTTTCCAGACACCAGTCAAAATTTGGAACATCACAGTTCATCGATGTATCATTGATGAAGGTGCATCCACATGCATTATGTCCAAGACAGTATGGCAGCAACTCGGTTCCCTTGATCTAATCCCATCCACCATCACTTTGAGATCTTATGATGGACGACCATCCTCTACTGAAGGGATCTTTCAAAATGTCGCTGAACTCGGGGGAAAAACCATTCTTATTGACATTTAGGTTATCGACTCCCCGATCGATTACAATATCTTGTTTGGATGTAGCTACATGTATGCTATGAAGGTTTTATCCTTTTCTGTGTTTTGAACGATGATGTTCCCCTGCCATGGTAACATCATCACCATCGACCAAGTTCCACATTACAAGCCTAACCATTCCTCCAACATCGATAACATCTTAGCTCTTGTCCGCACTAGTACCGATACCTATCGACTCATGGATATGGGTCCCATAATTTTTAAAGACCCATATTTACTGGGGGCATACCACGGAGTACCCCCGCTCATACACCCCTCAGCTCAAGTGTGTTTCATCTCTTGCAATGGAACTGAAACTGGAGATACCATTCCTCCCACTGAGGCTTCTCCACTCCCTAACGTCCCACTAGTCACAAAAATCCTACCTCAGGAATATCCTGAGAACTCTATGACACCAATTCTCCCCGATTTCACTCCCCCCAAGGGTCACATCCCAGTTTGGGAGATAGTCCCCCAAGCCATTACTCAAATTCCCTTCTTCTACCCCCCACCGGGAATACAAGACTTCTAGGTAGCCGCAACGCTTACCCTTCCTAACATGGTGCTTGCCATTCCAGTTTGGTATCTACACCCACCCAAGATGGTTCCTCAACCATCCCTTCCTCCCCAACCCGAGGGAATCCCGATGCAGATCCCAATCCTAACTCCGATGACACCACCCTCACCCCCATTGGCTAGGACCACCGCTACAACTAGGGGCAGATGGATGAAGAAATATCCCACAGCTCCACTTCCTCCCCGAGTTCAACCTCCTTTCTCACTATGCGAGAGAGAAGGACACCCCACTAATACATGCCCATCTCTCCCTGAGATACGCAATGTAATCCAAATCCCTCGAGAAACCACACCGCTTGTTGCTTCATCAAGCACACCTAGTACTTCTACCGCATCCCCCACTATAGAAAATAAAGGGTTGCGAACTAGATTCACATGTTCCATCTGTTCTTAGTATGGCCACTACACTCACCATTGCCCTGCACTACCTTAGTTTCAACCAATGCTAACGACAATATGCCAAAGATTTCATCAAGACTCCACTCCATCCACATCATCAAGTACTCATGTCATAGACATCCACTATGTCACGACCTCAGTCAATGAATGGATGAGATTCCCTTGCTCTCTTTGTGAATCACTTGATCATTTCACATACCAGTGTCCCACGATCATTAAATACAAGCGTCGTCAAATGGCCCTTATTCAAAATCCTCCAAACCCCTCATGTCCTGTGATGTTAGTGATTCCCTCCACTCCATCTCTAGATATTGTTACTATTACCTCTCCTGAACCTGAGGCACTTCCCATGCCTCCATGGTTCATGGATAGCCTATCTGAGGATTTTCCCCCAAATCCCCCCAATTCTTCAGTTCATTTCCCCCGGGAAATCTTACACCCTACCACAAATTTTAACCCACAGTATCTAGACATTTGGTTTATGTCAAGCACGCCATCGCACCATCATTTAGATATCCCCTCTACATCTTCACCACCTAAAGATAACCACATGATGACAATCACCAATATGACTCCCCTGGATCCCCTATATTCTCTCATTTTTCACTGCGATGAAGATATCCTAGAGGAACTAACTACACCCAATTGCCCATGGAATGCGCTCCATCATCACGTGCTCTTTCTCTCATAGGAATCCTTTACCCCTCTTAGTCACCTCTCCATATGTGCAATCGAAACCAAGGATTTTATTCCATCTAGGCATATAGACTGGTTCACCAACCCTATCCCTGCCCATGATGCTTTTGAAGAAGGCAACATGCCCAATATTTCCCCCACTGTCAAAATTGACATTTCCATCAAACTAGGAATCATAGAAGAAATCATCATTGGTGCTGCATGCTCCCCTAAAAAACTCACAGCTTATAAAGCCCTCTTTCAGGAATACTGGTATATTTTTTTCTGGTCATATAAAGAGTTGCCCAACCTCGATCCTTATATCTTCTAACATCGCATAGACACATGGCCAGATATCACCCCTGTACGTCAAAAGCAATGCCCACTACACCCATCCAAATCAGCGACTATCAAAGCTAAAATTGACAAGCTACGCATTGCAGGGTTCATCTACCCCATCGCATACATGTCATGGGTTTCCAACCTTGTCCTTGCCAATAGAAAATAGGGCACTATTCGCATCTTCACTAACTTTCACGATCTCAACCACACTTGTACCAAAGATAGCTTCCCAACACCTTTCATCAACCAAATTATCGACAACTGTGTCGGCCACAAGGCCTTTTCCTTCATGGATGGATTCTCTGGCTACAATCAAATCCATATTCATCTAGCATATCAGTATAAGACCACAATCACTACCTCATGGGGCACTTTTTCATATCGTGTCATGCCTTTTGGACTCAAGAACGTCGGTGTGACATTCCAACGGGATATGACTTACATTTTTCATGATCTCACTCGCATTATCCTCACTTACTTGGATGAACTCACCGCTCAATCCAAGAAACACAATCAACATCTAGATGACTTATAGATCGTCTTTCAATGATGTCCACAGTACAATATCCGCTTGAACCCCCTCAAATGTGTATTTTGCTTCACCGTAGGATGCTTCCTTGTGTTCATCATTTCCCAACGTGGCATCATAGTGGACCCCCTTAAGGTCCAAGCCATCACATAAATTCCACCACCTCGAAATTTGCACCAATTGTAGAGCCAACAAGGCAAAGACAACTTCTTACGATGCTTTGTCCCAGATTACGCCACTCGCGTGCATGGTTTCCTTCGCCTACTATTTCATGATATCCCATTTCACTGGGATGAACACACCCAAACCACTTTTGATGATTTAAAAGTAGTACTCTCCAATGCCCCTTTGATTATTCCACCTGACTATGATCACGATTATATCCTCTACTTGTCATCCTCATCTATATCAGTAGCAGGAGTTATCGTCCAACTAGGGGATGATGGCCGCGAGCCTGTCATTTACTACATCAGTAAAAACCTTTCAGGGCCACCTATGAATTACAATCATGAAGATAAACTCTCCCTTGTAGTTGTCCTCATAGTCCATAAACTACGTCATTATATCTTTCTTTGCACTACCAAAGTTGTGGCAGATTCCAACCCCATGCAGTACTTGCTTAGTTGCCGAAAAATTAATGGTAAGTTTCCTCAATGGATCGTCATCCTTCAGGAGTACAACCTAGAGTTTTCAAATCCCAAAAGCAATAAATAACTCGTTCTTTCTGAACTCATCATGAAATTTCCCTCTGATGCTACAAGTTCATTCGTCAATACGGATTTTCCCGACGAACACCTCTTATACATCCCCTCGAATGAACCCTCATATGGTGACCTTCTCATCTACCTTCAGAACCATAATTTTGGGTCTCACCTCTCTCGAGATTATCGTCAATGCATTCACCATTAGGCCCCTCGCTACCTCCTCATTGGTGACATTCTGTATCGACATGGGGTCAACACCATCCTCCATCAATGTTTTACCATCGACGAAGCAGAGAGAGTCTTGAATGATTTCCATAACGACGTCTACGGTGGCCAACTCTCAGGAATTTCCACCACCCATAAAATCATTCGTGCAGACTACTTTTGGTCCACATTGTTTCATGACTGCATCCACGCTATGAAGTAATGTGACAAATTCCATCTTTATGCAAACAAAGCACGAGAGCCACCTACTCTTCTTCACCCAGTCATCACTGTCGACCCCTTTTGCAAATGGGGCATAGACTTCATGACTTGCAACCCTCCATCTAGAAATGGACACAAGTACATCATCATGGCAGTTGATTACTTCATCAAATGGGTCAAATCCATGCCTACCTTCAACAACAGCGTTGACATTGCGATGCATTTTTTCTTCAACCATGTCATTTCCTGCTTTGGAGTCCCACTATAGTTAGTCTTTGATCATGGGAAGCACTTCAAGAATGGGATATTTGTCGAACTCTCCTCAAAGTTAGGCTTCTCCCATGAGTTCGCCTCCTCATACTACCCTTAGTCGAAAGGCCAGGTAGAGGCGGTCAACAAGGTCCTCAAAACCATGTTGTAGTGCACGGTTAACAAGCATAAGACCATTTGGCATCATATGTTGTTTTCAACACTATGGTCTTATCACATGACAGTTAAAACTGCCACTGGTTTTACACCATTTCATCTTATCCATGGGGTCAAAGCCACTATCCCAATCGAGTGAAAAATTCCCACATTGTGCATCGCTATCGAGCTATTACTTGACACTGCTCCGATGGAGAAGCGCTTGATGAACTTAGAATCGATGGATGAAGACCATTGGTCTTCATTATAGAACAATGAGGCAACTAAAAAATGGTCAAACGCCACCTTTGAACACCATGTCAACCTTCACTCATTTAACGAAGGAGACCTCGTCCTTGCCTGCGATATCACTCATGATACCCTCGGCCATGGAAAATTAGAGTCACTATGGCATGGACCCTACCGTCCAACACTACCTCACTAAAGGTGCCTACATCCTGGCCTCCTCTGAAGGCTATCCTCTCAAAGAGCCCGTCAACAGGTTGTACTTAATTTTTTTTTACGCCTGAGCGTAGTCACTCTACCCTAGGGTTTTTCTTTTTTGTACACATTTGTAGAGTTTTTAGTCTTCTTTTATTCCTTTCATGACTTATGTCTGATATACCATTCATTTTATTGACGAATGTATCCTCCATCAACCTACCACATCAGTTACACTGACGGAGCTAGCCGATGGGCACACAATCTCTCTTTGGCCGCTTGGGCCCTCTATACCCCCTTAGATGAAATGCTCCACTCTAGCGGCATATGTTTGGGCTCAACAACCAAGAAGAATACACAACCATTATTGGCCTCCTTGCTAAGGCCAGTCACCGCCATATTTTTCACCTTAGTGTCGTATTAGATTCCCAACTTGTCGTCCTGCAGCTCAATAATGTATACCGTGCTCGTGATCCTTTCCTCTTCCACAAATACCTGCAAGTTAGAATTTTATCTTGACATTTTGATTCAATCACATTTACACATATTCCACAACAATTCAATCAAATAGAAGATAATATGGCTAATGTAGTGTTAGATTGGCATTTATCACATCAAGACACCATTACACATACATAAATCATTAAAAGTCTATCACAACATATAGATTAGACATCATCAAAAGAATAAAAAAACATCATCATATGTGAACATCACAAAGATCATAAACAATGTNATAAATAACGATCAATGTGTCATCAAATTTTTACAAAAGAAAAAAATGGTACCAAATGTACATCACCCGTAGGCAGGTGAAGCCCCTCATCCCTATAGGTACAAAATAGGTGTCACACTACCCTATAAAAACATGGGCTCACAGGCCTATATTAATACAAAAAATATACATCAAGAGCACTCATGGTGCCTCTAGAGCACCACCACTAGGTCCTCTATCTGGAGGAGGTGCCCCACCAGCTGGGGGTCATCCAGGTCCTGGGGGCAGTCATCTAGTCATAGTTTCCCCTGCTACAGCCTCTCTACAAATCAGGGTTTGCAACTCTGTTGGAAGGCCCATGCACTGCTCCAAGACTCCCTCATCCTGGATCTGAGTCCACATGCCCTCAAGAAATCCCTGTAACACCCCCTCCAACCAGCGATGTAAATCCTCCAATACCCTGTCGGCCTCTCCCTGAGGCGCATTCAACGACCCTGCACCGGGGTTGTCAAATATGCATCTCCTACCATCTCTCGCATCATCGGTTGGCCTTGCACCAACCTCATCCCTCTGACATCTCTATTCTACCTATGACTCTCACTACGACGGTCTCACGGTCCACTGGCGAGCCAACTCTCTAACCAAATCCACCTCTCACCCTCGTGGCCCCACATCTGCACACACAAAAAACAATTGATAGCATCAACATCCATCCATCCATAAAACATATGCTATACTATTAAAATCACAAAACATAAAATACATTAACATACCTCTGTGGTCCCAATCCTCTCCAGGAGGTAAAACCATGTCGGGGTCTTGACGGTAGTCCATCCTGCCATACGTGTGCTGTAGTATAATCAATGGCATCTGACGCCACACACACACCATATCCACTGTAAAATAATGACCACCCTCCTCTCCTCCATGACTTACCAAAATGTATGCCCGTCGCATCAATCATGGCTCCCACGCATCAACTATCGGCAACAACACTCTAGGGAACAACATCGACACCCTCTCCAAGAACCACGCCACCAAGATCGACCCAAAGGAAAAATCCCCTGAGTCAGAAACCTGACATTGGTTGAGCTGCCCCATCATCTTGGTGTGTAGCATCAAGCCCTAGGAAAAATTATCTCCACCCAATGCCCTCTGCATAATCCTCAGCTGACCAACACTGATCCAATGAGTAGCTAAGGATTTGTATATCCTCAAGATCATCGATGCGATGCAATGATGCATGACTACGTCCATCACCCCAATCCACACAACCGAGCATGACATAAAGTCCTCCATGAAATAGTACGTCTGTGCCAGGTTGGCCAAGTGTGCATCCCCTGGCAACAGGGGATTAGCAGGTAGGGCTCTTCACCGAAAAGGGAGCTCGGTCAAGAAATACACATCCTCCATCACATAGAATGTCAATTTCTCCCCCTGCATAATGAAGCACTGTAGCTCAGTGCCCCACATAGAAATCATAAATTGCAATAAGTACTCTTGTCCCCGTAGCAGTAGGCAGTCGAAGAAATTTAGCAAACCATAGTCTGCCAAAGGCCCCCGAACGCCCATATCATCATCTCTCACCGCCTCCCTGAGGCACACCTAGTCCCTCTCCCTCCAGTGGACTAGCATCCTGAACCGATCACCTGCATTCACATAAACAACACTTGATCATCCATCACAATTCTTAAACGAAAAACTTCAAAAAAGACAAGTCTTTTCACCCCCCTAGCTTTGCCTCATGTGCACGGTTGTCACCCCCCCTAGGCATGCACATATGTGCACTTGTTCTTCGCATACTTGCACATCAATGCACCAATGTCTAAGAAACAGATGTGCATCAATGCGCAGCTCTCACGTGCATAGGCACACATCATGCGCACCTGTTCGCTACATAGTTGCGCACAAGTGTGCAATTGTTAGTGAAACAGTTGTGCACTTGTGCGCAACTATACTTCGAACAAGAGCACATCAAATGTGCACCTGCTTTCCCTACTCATGCACCCCCATTCATGGTTGTCCTCTATATAGTTGCGAACCTAAGTGAGAGAATCCTTCGATCGCCCATGCACTGGGGGGCCCACCATCACAAAATCCCCCAGTATGGCCATTTGTATGACCCTGCCCAGAAGAGACAACCTAACTGTTATGCAGGATGATGAGACCACTAACTTGGCTCTCGAAAATCCTAGATTGGCTGGATCGAACTCCAGGAATCTCTGAATCGCCTCTCAAAACCTCTCGTCAACTCACTATGGAAACATGTACAAATGAGGTGGCACTGTGGGCACTACAACTATATATAGTCCCTTTTGCCAAACTCCCATGCTCAATTACAGGAGCTCCGAGTATTTGTTTTTCGATCCGTCTTCAACCATGAGATTAGGATCCCACCACCTACATAGTCATATTCCCCGGGTCATCATCCATCCCCGGCCGCCGGGGAGCATTTTTTGACATCACGTTGAGGTACGCATGTTCATGCTCAAAATTATCAAATAAATGTTATATGTTCTTTATCTTCAGATATTGTTCACGTCGAGTATTTGGTTTTTATGTGTGAAAGTACTCAGTCACCACTAAACAATGCAACCCATTCAAGTAAATGCTTGACACTAGCATGTAGTCATTCCCTTTGAATACCAATTGCATCTCCCAATCACACCCTCCAACATTTTCCTATAGGATCCTCACATCCAGCTCTACAATACTATCACCTCCACTGCCTTTCAAGTACTGTCACCCGGTAGCACTCTCCCCCACATGATTTTTCCCATTCATAGTCCCCTTGGCACTTTGACACTCATGTTGCTTTCACCCTTTAGGGATGGGAGTCCCGATATCCTTCGCATTTCCAAGAATCATCCGCATACTACTTCTCCTTATTTTTCTAGATTTCCCTATGGACTCCCTGGTTATCTCATCATTCTATTTTAACTGTATCTCTATAGTATCATGAACCTTCCATTTCATCCACAATCAGTTTTCCCATCTTCAAATTTCCCTCCATTCATTTACCTCACAAAGAAACCCACCCTCAGTCAATTATCCATACAACTTGCACCTTCATAGGCCAAGCCATATTTCATGGGGGCACCCATTTCTATATCTTCACACTTATCCCAACTGATTCTTTATTCATTCGGTAATTGTACAAAGTCTTTATTTCCAGCATTTACATAGCTTTTTGTAGTCACCTTTAGTGACCTTCCTTTTCTGACACAACAACCCCTGTCAGCCTTGGTTGGGGCATTCCTTTACATTCTACTCTTGTTGATATCATCCATAAACCTTGAGTATCCCACAGTCCATGTACCCCCGATCTTTGAGTTTGTCCACTTTGTCACGCCTCTGGCACAATTTAAACCCACGTCAAGTCATCCCCCTGACGCTAGATCTAGTTTCATGGTTGCTGTCACTCATCGTTCACCTATATCCCCAACCAAGGGAAATATTGAGTCTCACCACATCTTGACTTCATCCATGTTCCTTAGCAGTTCCTGATCTCATCCCATGGATTTCATGAAGCCCTTTGCTTCTTGGAGTCATGTCTCCCTTTCTATTGACATCAACACAGTTCCCAGAAGGGCGACAATATCTTGACTCTCATTACCTTTACAATGAGGAGTCTCAGACATCACAGGGAGAACCATCACTGCTCTTTGTTGTCATTGACCCCCATAGCATTTGACTTCAACACCATCTCATGTTACGGTGGGTCTTACTTTGTGACTATTGTAGTTGTTTTATACTAGCCAAAGACCTATGAAATTTTTTGGGCTATCAATGCCTGCAAATCATCGACACTTCTTACAGGTGTCATCGCCTCTTTTCAGAGTATGTTCACCATCATAATTTTCATCTGCCATTATCAAACTACCCCGGAGGGTGTTGTAGTTATCTACATCAACATACAACTTCAGTTACTATCTTACACATTTGAGTTACATGACACGAGCATGGGGCATGCCAACCTCGTTTGTATATAGTTTTTATTTTTCCCACACCTCGAGAAAGTTTTGGGTCCCACAGTTTCCCCTCTCTCTCCAATGGGTCACTCTTGCAATTTCTCTCAACACTTCTTCTTACAGTGGCACTCTCATTAGAAGAAACATTGATGTATTTAGGCTATACATATGCTCCTAACCTCACACATCAGGGGGCATCTATTATCACTGAAATTTCGTCTGCAAATGGTTACAAGAATCCAACATCTCCAAAAACCTATTAGTTCATTCATATCCTCAAAAATTCATTTCCAAAGGGAAAAAAATATACAACTGGTTATAAAATTGACATGTGCTCATAATATAAAGGAAGCGTGCACATGTGCGCCAGTCAAAAATGTAGGAAAAGTGCACATGCACCCGATGCGTGACTATGTACGCAAAACGCCACGCACACCTAAGAACGACGCATTTATGATTCTGGTCGGCCTCCCACCCACTTCTAGTTCATCTCCCAAGTCAATTTGACCCTCAAATCCAAACTGAATCCAAGTGGGGGGCTGGTCAAATACCTAATGGTGCCCTAAAGGGCCCCTTGTTCACACTAAAGGCTGGTTGGATAATGCCTCAAAGATTTGCTATAAAAGGAGTCCATGGTTGCACTATATTTTTAAGAATCTATTTGTATTGTTATGCTTCCTCTATTCTCCTACAAGGAATCTCTTTCCTTCTTGGATCATACTAGCATCATTTCATTGAGCTATTCACCTCACCTCTTGAGGAAATGATCTTGGATTTCTTCACCATTTCCTTTTTAGTTTTCCATTGGTAAGAAGAGCTCTCATATAGGAGATTCAAGAGCCCTCCCTTGGAGGAAGAGGGGACCCAAAAGTCTCCCTTTATCTTTGTGGTTTTCTCACTAATACAATTTATCCATTGGTGGCATGAATATTGGTCAATTGTTTGGTTGATTTTGGCTCTAATTTCCTTATTCATTGTAGTTTCATTTCTTTAATTGTTATTAGATTAGTTGTTTGTTTATTTCATGTGATTGAGTCATTTGATTCATAAACTAACTTTTCTCCTATTTAGCTGACCCAACTGGACTTGCAAGTGTCCATCTTTTGCTCATTCGAGTGGCAAAAAGGATACAACAATAAGTGTGCATGATTTTTTTTATCTAAGATCTATGAAAAATTGAGTGGATCCAAAATGTGAAGAACGATGTACAAAGTGTGGATTGTTGGTCTAAGGTGCGACGGTGAAGAATCTTTAAGTGTGGAGAAGTTTGAGTGTAAGGAGACAATATAGTGCATAGAAGAGTAGTAGATTCAGTGTAATGATGTGCGCAGTAAAGTAGAAGATCTAGTAAGAGGTAAGAGAGTGTGGTGCATGGTGCGTAGCGATATTGAGTAAGCAGAAATAAGTGTGGTGCAGAGTGGATCCAGTGAGCAGATAGCAGTGTGGTTCCCAACAGATCCAGTGAACAGAGTGCAGTGTTAGGCACATCATGAAATACAATAAGTAGTGTGTGTAGCATGAACTACAATGCGTAGAATATTAAGAAAGTATAGAGACAGAAGAGAGAGTATGTGATTGTATTAATGACGTAGTAAGGCGCAATGAATGAAGAGTGTTGATGATATTTTCTATATATGATATTATGGTGGTAGGGTGGTGCTAGTTTGTCTGATTTGGTACTCAGTAGTGAGGATTGGTGTCCTCAGTAGGTTGGTTCTTGCGTAGTCACTGAGTTAGTGCTCAGTCCAGGGAGTTGGTTCTTCCTTCCAGTTGGTGCTGGTAAAAAAAAGGGGTTGGAGCCTCCTTTCAATTGGGGATGATAAATCCAAGGAGTGGGTGCTTCCTTCTAGTAGGTTCTGATAAAATAGTGACTTGGTGCTCATGCAGAGAATTGGTGTTCTCATTGTAACAAGTTGGTGCCTACATTATTGAAGAAGAAGAAAATATTTGTGGTTTTCTACCTTTATGGGTTTCCACTTAAAAACATTTGTGCACTGTGTATTATTGTGATTCTTATTACTGTGCACTATGTTTTCATAATTAATGTAGTATCTACACTTGTGCATTGAATCTTATCTACTGCAATTTGAACTTACTGCACATTATTGATCATTGATTAAATATAAATTAATAGAAGTGTATTAAAAGAAAAAGTGGTTTATATTTGTCAATACTTATTCACCCCCCCTCTCAATATTGTGGTATATTCCAACATATTTCCCCTTGTTCTTTGTCTTAGTTGGAGCATTGATTCCCCCCTACTATGGCTCAGGGAGCATCACTCTCAGGGTGATACCCCTTTCTAGACTAGGAGGGAGCATCACTGACGCCTCCTACCAGTGTCACTAGGAGCATTATCCTTGTTAATGTTGTTTTAACCAATCCCACCTTATTCTATGGTTTTTCTCTGAGATACTTTTGGTGGTTATGATCGAGGGATCATTCATAATCTCGAGTATCTTCTTTTTTGGTAATAAATCCTAACTTATGGAGGAAATATATCTACATTCCCTTGATATTCTAAGTTAGTTGAACCTCCTAAAGCCCCTATATAAACAAGGTCTCTCAAGGGTGGAAGATATTAGAAATGAATTAATCTATGAAGTATACCAAACATTTTTCTCATTCGTTAGTATATTGTAAGGGGCTGGATATGAGAAGCATTGGAGGAGGCTTGTAGCACATCATGATTGTAGGTTCCATTGTTTCTCATATTAATAAACTTGGCCTATTTCCTTATTTTCATCTCTTTTCAAGTTTATGTATGAATGATTGTGACCTAGTTAAGATAGTTTTTATCTAACTTGTTACAAGTAGTAGAAGAAGAGGATAATTCTATTTCTTTGCAAGTATATTATGTTTGGAGCTCGATTGGATCCAACACCAGAACGATAAAGAGTAGTGAGGACAACTGACAGAAAAAAGGTGCATCTTTCTCTTCCTCTTCCTCTCTTATTTCATGCGTAAATAGATGGAAATATGGAATGTTAATGTTCACTTGTTTTAGCTGTCTTAGTTGAAGAAAACCCAACTAAGGGGAGCTCAATTTTCCTTGGGGTGAGATTTTTCACGACAGTTTTTGGCGACCATACTAGGGAACGATTGTTTCCTGGATTTTTAACGTCTTGTTTCTTAATTTCTTGATGAATGTTTGGTTTATGGAGTCTTATTTTCTTTTCACCTCCATGGCATAGCTTGCATAAGTCCTTATAATACTTTGGTCGAATCTTGGCCGCGTCTAGGCCTGTTTTCCCTTCAAAAGTGACACTCCCCTCCAGTGGCCTTAATCTTAAAACGAGTGAGTACTTACTCTACACAAGTTTTCAATCGAGAATCATTTTCTGACGAATTATTTTCATAAGGATTAAAGGGCATATGAGTCCATTATTAACCATGTTCTTAAACAATAAAACATCACACACATGAACTCAAAATGGAATAAGAAAAAATACAAGAGAGAGACAATCGATGTTGATAATAGAGTTTTCCCCTCCTAGGCTACATCTCCAGACCCACTTCAATTGGAATACAGATCGCTTTCATTCCTTCTTCAAAATATGTTGGGACCTTCTCATAAGTGATTACATAAGATATGCCTTCTCCTTCAATGAGGATTCAATAAGACTAATCATGCTCATATCTCTCCATACATCAAGAAGTATACTTCCTTACATGAATAATTCTCTCAATTCTTAGGAGTAGTAGCACTATGGCTCTCTAAATACACTCCTTCATTCTTCATTACTCTCCCCATTACATAGGGATCACATAAGGCATTATATAGTTTTTCCTCACTCACTCTTAAAAGAGCATTAATTCCTAGATCCACAATAATAGGATCTAATTACAAAAGAGGAAAAACAAGATCCATAACTGTAGGATCTCAAACTATCTTCAAGCACATTAATGGGAAAAGTCTCAAAACCACCCAAAGACTCTTCAACCAAGCCCTTGATTCTCTCAACCTATAATTGAGAATAATGGAAAATTGGTGTGAGGTGGTTTCTCACATAAAACTGATTTCCAAAATTATCATTTAATGATAAATACGTGAGTCTAATTTCCCTCACAAGTATTAATCATTTTACATCAAAAGTGAATAATAATGTATGAGTTTTTCCAAAATCTCATAAAGCATAATTAAATGCATGAGCATCTCATAAAAGCATTAAAAATGCATGAGACCTTTTTCTCACAAATCACTAATGCATGAGAAAATAAAACTCATAAAAACATAAATTCACCACTTTCACCACTTTGTTGCCAACTTCAAATAAACTTGGTGAACAAATTAAAGTCCCTTCCATGTGTGGAGATCCGCCCGGATCATGCCTCCCCACAAAAGAAACTTTTGGTCTCCAAAAGTGTCAACTGTATCTATATGAAAATGTCTTCAAAAGGCACATTCCTTCAATACTCCTTCACCCATGTACTTCAAGATCAAAATGCAAAGCCAATACTTTCAACTGTTGCAAAGAAAATGTTTGGAAAAAGGCACATCCTTGTCTCCTTCGCCTCTGTTCTTCAGAGCTGGAATGTCGAAGCCCACATCTGCATAACTTGCAACCTGTAGTTGATGATACATGTATTACAATATTTGTAGTGTCTTACTTGCCAAGAGTTTATAATCATACTCATTGGTCAAGATTACAAGGAATGCCAAAATGGCTTAGGAAAATCTCTTCATTCAACTGTTTACATGATGATTATTGTTACGAGGAAAATCTCTCTATGGCTAGGGTGAACCACAACATATGAAAATGATTGTAGAAATCAACTTTATACCAACAACAAGCTATATAAACCAATGTGCAAGCAAGATAAGAAAGAGGCCTACCTCGTCCATATGTTCAATGATGACCACCGTTGAGCACTTTGACCCAAAGCTATATACATGCAACAAGTTCTCAACAAATAAGCGAAAACAAACATATGGTGGAAATATAAAAGGTTAGCAATTTAGATAGAATAATCCATCAATATACATAAAAAATACTCCCATGGATAATAATACATATATTTGAAAGATATCAATTGGACAAGAAATGAGTATTTCTATTAATAAACGATCAGCAGAAGTGAAAATATTACAGACTTTTGTGTCTGCACGGTTCAGAACCAAGAAATTGAGTTCCTTCCAAATGGGCCTCCACCACTTCAATCCTCCACCAAAGGCAAGCTCATATAAGGGAGACAAAGAGGTTCTCCATCAATAAGGGAAGATCTTGGGGGTTGAACACTCTGTTCAGACTTAAAGGACAAATGGGATGCAAACTCTGTATCGATCTCAGCTTCCTAAGGCCATGCTAATCCCAAATTATGATGAATGGACTCAAATAATTTTTTTCTCTGTTCAAAGGAGACACGACTGCTTCCAATACAAGATAATACTCCCTTCCTGCCCGTCTTTTTTTTGGTTTTTCATAACAAACGAATGTTATGATACAGAGGAGGAAACGAGTGTCACAAGGAAGAAAAACTAGTTTTAGCAGTGGAACGTAGCTATGCTCAATGAAGGGAAGTGCATGCGGGAGATGGACACTTGGGGGAATGTTTCCTCCTAGGTATAGGGTCTCAAATTGTGAAGGATATAAACAAGGCTCTGCTTGGTTGAGGACGCAAAAATGCTGAGGCAAACGGTTTATAACGCAAAGTGAGAACCGGATATAGGCTCAATACTCCAAGCAAGGGCATGAGATGTAATCACAACTTAACGCCAAAAAATATCCTTTTTAAAGTCTTTTAGTCTACTTGGTGTGAAAAGGGATAAACTTGTACCAAATAGACATCTTTTCAAAACCAATTTTACAAGTGTGAAAGAGACAAGCTCACTCGAAAATATTTTCACTTTTTGATAACGAGACGAAAAAGATCTTAACTAAGACTCATGACCTTTCGAATCCAATTTAATGAGTGTGAAAGGGACAAATCACTCAGAAATATTTTCCCTTTTAGACGAGTCAGAAAAGAGCTTAAATTAAACTCATTTGGGAGTCAACGGGGTATAAAGTCACATGTTTATGAATGATAAATGAGGCGCAACATAAAGTCAAGTGCGAGTTGTGAGGGACTCTCGGTCCTGTTGAAAAAATCTCTGCATGGGTACCAAATGTAGTAGGGGATCTAACTAGGGCACCCATGTTTGGTAAGTCTCTACCACTTGAAAACGACACAAGTTTATAGTAGATGGAGGGTTCTGTATCACAACAAATGGGTTCGTACCTAGGGCATAAAAAGTGATAGTTATAGGATAATGCGAAAATGCATAACAGAATGGATACCTATCCTATATGCTGGGTAACAAATATACCTACCCGAGGTGACAAACGATCGACATAACGCTGAAATCTGCAAGAATCCCAGGTTAAAACTACAAAAACCAACTCAATCCACTTTTGGATTAGTCCATTAGGTGCAAAAATGGCTTAAAACTATATAAAGTGGGTAAAAATAATTTATAAATAGTAATAAAATAAAAAATTACTATACCATTTTGATTGTTTACCCAACTAGTGCAAATTGGACCAAAATTCCTCCAAGATTCAAACGATGATTGCAGGAGCATCAAGAAATGAAATCACGAGCCATTTGGATCAGGTAATTCTTGTTCTCTTCCTCTTCAAATTCAGTGGATTAAAATTTTGAATTAGGTCTTAAATTTGTAGTTTTTTAAGGCGCAAAGTATATATTTTCAGTGTACGTGGGTTGGCTGCGGTTAGGTCATGTGTACGACGAGGTATAAACTCATGTGTGATTTACAGGGGGCATATATTGAGCCCTACACGTGACTGTGTGCAAAGGAGGTCACGTACAGACACACAAATGATCAAAATGAGGGGTTCTAACTAAACATTCTAATTGTTTTTGACATGATGGTTCTTGAATGGTGAGAGAGAGAACATGAGGAGGTCGATGCCACTGTATACCAAGATCTGGGGGCCCAAATGGACTTAAAGAGATGTGGTTTTTATAAGTTTTGGGTGCTCAAAGGAATGAGAGAAAAGGTGAGGTCATTGGAGATTTTGGTGGGTTACTGGGACCCTGATAGTGAGAGCTTCAATCTCGACAGGCAACCATTGAGAATTGAAGTAGAGGACATTTACTTTCTGACTGGTCTATCACGTCAGGGGGAGGTTGTGAAACTCAAGTCATGGGGAGAAGGTAGCGGGATGAAGATAGAGGAATATATCGATGCCCACTGTGTAGCAGGGACTTCTAAGGTAGGGAGTCAAGTCCCTATCCGAGCAATAAACAACCTCAGTCTGAAGATCATTGTCCTAGTCTTGACCAGGATCACAAGTTCAGCCTCGTTGCACCAGGGATCTATCAGTGTTTCATGGAAACCTGCATAGGATATCTAGCTAAAGAAAATACAAACAAATCTTATCAAGAAAGGAAGAGAGATTCAATATGGAAGAATGAGAAAATATATTCACACTAGTCCAATGAGATGATTATTGATACATAGATCATGATCAATCTGATACAATGAATGAGTGGAATACACTCATATATAGGGAAAAACATTCCATAATTAAGAAAAGAAATCAAGGAGTTAGCTTTCCTTAGGAATGCATGCATGCATAATAATGATGGTAAAAATAAAAAGTCTAAAATAGAACTAGTCAGTTAACTCCCACTGAACTAGCATGTCGAAAATAGAAATGTCTCCAACAACATCAAGGACGCTCATTTTCTATGCAATGCAGTGTGCGAGACCCACAGTGTATGACTGGTGTACCTCACTATTGGCGAATATGAAGATCCAGTTGATGGAGTGCAAGAAGGGGGGTAAAAGAAATTTTGGGGTTTCCTCCATCTTGTGTAGTTTCTTTTTTGAGAAGGTTCCAGGTTTGGGACCTAGAGTTGAGATTCTTCCTCGGGGACCTCACAATCA
>SNQJ01S0011768.1:47921-98601 GCA_010110895.2 Picea sitchensis
TCTACCTACCAATGGTCCTCTTCATCTCAAATGACCGATCCTAGACACAGTTCTTCGCCCTCCGCTGAAGGGTGTTGTTCGAAAGTCTTCTTTCAATCCTCATGTGTGTGCTGCCCAGAACTACAATATTGTAGAGGATCTGGCCCAAGCATCGTCCGTGATGTCAGCCCTCGAAGTCCTTCAGAGTTGTCCCACACAACGAAAGGCACTGTTGAAATCTATTGGTGGAATTGACCCTACGGATACAAATTTAATAATTTTTGACTTGGAAGATCACATTCCAAGGTTACCCCCTCAACTCGCATTTCAAATACAAGTTATTGTCTCCGACAAGAACATTTGTAGAACAATTATCGATGAGGGTTCCTTGACGTGTGTCATGTCCATTGCCTGCTAGAAATCCATCGGCTCTCCTCCCTTAACCGAATCACACAACACGCTCAAAGCCTTTAATGGATCTGGGTTTAAGCCTTACGGTGTCCTCCCTTCGTTGCCTATTATGTTAGAAGGAAAAATGGTCAGTGTTGAAGTTGAGGTCTTTGACGCTCCTCTCGATTACAACCTTCTACTTGGCCGTAGTTGGATAAATTCCATGCTTTCAGTTGTGTCCACTCTTTTCAGTGTCGTACGTTTCCCACATCAAGAAACAGTAATTACGGTGGACCAATTGTCCTTATTTAACTCTAATACATGTACCAACAATGTACCTTTCATTGCGAAAACACCCCCTAGATATGAGAATGTTGGTGTGGGTCTTCTTAAAGATTCCTCTTTGATGGGTACTTTCCCCATTCCACCACCTGATGTTCCACATCCATTTGTCGCCTTGATAAACATGATTTCCACCTCTGTTTGAGAAACCCTTGCATCTTCTGACCCGTGGATAGTACCCAACCCCAGTGATCATCTTCTCTATGGAGACCGAATTCCTTTAAGTCTGGTTGAATCCACTTATCAAGCCATTCAATAGGCAACCCCTTCTAACCCCTTTCTTGGTGATCTATCTTCGGATCCATTCCGTGTCATTTTTCCTACAGACGAGATGATTATGTCTGTTATGTCCATAGAAGATACCCCTTGGGACGATGGACATCATCGTTCCATTCTCTTCCTAGAACAACACACCATTGAGAGTTACCAATAGAACTCGACTCCGTCAACCATTGTCATCATTTCTACCATTCCTGAGTCTCCACACGATATGTTCTACGAAGGGAACTTAAGTAATATCTCACCCACCATCCCCCTGGACATATCTATTAAAACTGGAATTGTCGAAAATGTGCATATCAGAGTTTCATGTTCCAATGACGAAGTTGTCACCTACAAGTCTCTTTTTCAAGAATTCCGTGATGTCTTCACATGGAGCTATGAACAAATGCTGGGTATTGACCCCGACATTGTTGTACACGAGATTAAGACATACCCGAGTGCTAAACCCATCCGACAATGACTTAGTCCGGTCTACCCACGTAAAGCAGCTACTATCAAGCTTGAAGTTGAGAAACTTCTTAAAGCTAGATTTATTTACTCCGTGGCTCTAACTTACTGGGTTTCCAATCTTGTTTTGGTTAACAAGAAACAAGGTACGATCCGCGTGTGCATTGATTATAGGGATATTAACAAAGCTTGTCCTAAAGACAACTTTCCCACCCCCTTCGTTGACCAAATCGTCGACGATTGTGCTGGGAGTGAAATCTTCTCTTTTATGGATGGTTTCTCCAGATATAATCAAATCAATATTGTACCCATCGACCAACACAAGACCACTTTTATTTGTCCTTGGGGCACTTTTGCCTACCAGAAACTACCCTTTGGTTTAAAGAAAGTCGGCACGACTTTTCAATGTGCTATTTCTTATGCCTTTCATGATATAAAGAACATTGTCCAACCATATCTTGATTACCTACCGGCTCATTCCATGCACTGTGTCGATCATCCAACACACCTCCAAGCCATTTTCCTCCGATGTCGGTTTTACCATATACGCTTAAACCCACACAAATGTGTTTTTTGTGTAGAATCCGATCGACTTCTGGGTTTTATTGTTTCACGTCAAGGGATCAGAGTAGATCCTTTGAAGGTCGAGGTGATTCTCAATCTCCCTCCTCCTTCCTCACTTCACCAGCTACAAAGTTTGCAAGGGAAGGCAAACTTTCTATGTTGCTTCATCCCAAACTATGTTGAGTTAACCCTCGGATTTACTCGACTTCTCAAGAAAGGTTCTGAGTTTGTATGGGATACCCCTGCCAACAAAGATTTTGAAGCTTTAAAACTGACTTTAACTCGTACCCCACTACTTTTCTCACCCGATTACGGTCGCGATTATTTCTTGTATCTCGCAGCCTCAGACTACACCATTGCTATGGTTCTAGTCCAGGAGGATGATTCTCATGACAAACATGTCATTTATTATTTGATTCGGAGTCTTATGACTACCGAAGCCAAGTATTTACATGTTGAAAAACTGGCCTTGGCCATTGTCCAAGTTGTTCAACGTTTCCGGCACTATATCCTTTTACACAAGACTACTGTGATTTCCAACTGCAACCCTATGCAACACATTCTTACATGCCAATTTCTAGGGGGAAAATACTCCAAATGGATCGTAATACTCCAGCAGTTTGACTTAGAATTAGAACACACTAATTCCAAGAAATCCTTGGTGTTTTCCGAATTGATATGTGACCTTCATTGTTCTGAGACGGAAAATGTAGCAGAGGATTCATTACCCGATGAATCCCTTTTTCTGATCAGTTCCGATGACCTTTGGTATGGGGATATCATTATATATCAACAAACTTAGACTTTATAGCCCAATTTGTCTAGCACTGACCGCCATTGAATACGTTACCAATCCTATCAATATATTATCCTCAGTGATACCCTTTATTGTCGTAGGATTGACTCCATTTTTCGCTGATTCCTCACTTTTGATGAAGCCGAGAAAGCCTTGAATGAATGCCATTCTAGAGCATGTGGTGGTCACATGTCTGGGTATGCTATTGCCCAAAATATCTTATGAGATGGGTATTTTTGGCCTTCTTTTTACAACAATTGTATTATCATTGTCCAAAAATGCCATGCTTGCCAAACATACAACAACAAAATACGATCACACCTTGCTCCTCTACACCCTGTAGTATCCATTGGACCTTTTGCGAAATGGGGTATTGATTTCATGACATGTAACCCTCACTCGGTTGGAGGGCATGGATACATTATTGTAGCTGTAGATTACTTTACAAAATGGGCCAATGTGATGCCTACATTCAACAATACCGGAAAGAATGCATCACTATTCATATTCAATCACATCATTTCTCGGTTTGGTGTTCCTCAAGCTATCGTTACTGATCACAGTAGCCACTTTAGAAACTTCATGATGTCATAACTCACGGAAAAGTTGGGTCTTTTCCATGAAAACTCAACACCCTATTACCCACAGGCCAATGGCTAGGTTGAAGCAATAAACAAAGTCCTCATTACCATGCTTCGACGAATGATAGGGATTCACAAAACTAGTTGGCACACGATGTTTTTTTCAACATTGTGGGCTTACCAGACATCCGTCAAGTCTGCTACCGGGTTTACACTTTTCCAGTTAGTTTATGGCCTCGAAGCCATCTTGCCGATTGAATGTGAGACACCATCTCTAAAGCTAGCCATTGAACTTATCGCAAACACTTCTGCTGAAGAAGAACGTCTGTTGTATCTTATGCAACTAGACGAAACCCGTCGTGATGCCACCCTAGTTATAGAAACCCAGAAGAAACGTGTCAAAGCCCAATACAACAAACACATCAAGCCACATGTTTTCTCTGAAGGTGATCTAGTTCTTCTTTATGAACAATATCGAGATTTGATAAGAGCCGAAAAATTTGAGGCTATGTGGCAAGGTCCTTATATCGTCAAGCGAGTGTTGGAGAAAGGAGCCTACGAGTTAGTGGACTACGATGGTATCCCTTTGAGTGAACCTAGAAATAGGCTTTAATTAAAGAAGTACTATGCTTAGGTCATCTGTGCATGAGTGCTTGTATTTTATTGTATCATACTTTTGTGTGCTTTTTCATTATCTGTTTTCTACGCTCGATCGCTTATCTTGAGTTATGATTGGTTTTCAGATGTCGGAGTCTTCACTACCCCACATTGGCTTCATCGATGGAGCTAGTCGTAGTACTCAGAACCTTGCTTCTGCTGCATGGGCAATTTATGCAACTACAAACAAACTTATTAGTTTATGAGGTGTTTTCCTCAGTCACGTGACCAATAATATCGCAAAATATAGCGCCATCATCGAATTTTTGACTAATGCTATTTCGCTTGGTATTCGCCACCTGGTTATATGACTTGATTCGCAGCTAGTAGTGCTACAATTAAGTAATGTCTATGCTATCCGAAGTCCTACTTTATTATGAGTATATCTACGAATTCGCCTCTTGGAAAATTATTTTGATTATATCGAATATCAACACATTCCTAGATATCTAAATACATTAACTGATGCTTTAGCTAATTATGTGTTAGATAGACATCTAAGACTTTTATAAAACCAATCACACATCACATGTATTATACAAAACAAAATAAGCTGGTAGAAGCTACAAATATATATATAACGATCAAATTTTTTACAAAAGTTTTTTGTCCAAAGACCAAAATATCAAAATATGAAGCCCATGGCTTCTACAATCTAGCATCATGGATGACGCTCAAGGTAACATAAAACTGCTCGGGCTACCCTATGGAGCAGTTGACTAAGAGACTCAGACACGCCCACAGTATGGCGTTGATAATGCCTTGGGATCTCCCCAATAGTGATGTTCGGGACATCTGTGGTCAGTCCCTCTAAGTTCTATTCAATTGCCTTGTAGTCCTCAGCATCCCATCTTTCCACTGGAGCCACTTATTCTCGTCTCTGAATGGGAGATGTTCCTGGAGGTTGATACGACCCCACATCTGTGTCATCAAAAAATATTTTTGATTAGTCCTTGGATCGAAAACATAAAAAAAATTTATATAATAAAATTTACAAAAACATTACAAAAGAACAAAATGTGTACTTCTTACCTAAGTCACCCCACTGAGCATCCTCAGGCAGAACCAAATCTAGATCTCCTCAAAAATCCAAGCCGGCATATGCATATTCATCGATCATCAGCATCTGGGGCCTCAACAAGTCAAAAAATGAATCGTTATATTTGATTATAGGCCTTGCTACGTGCCGAGCCATGAGGTTACACCACTTCATCATCCTCGGATCCTGTGGGGCCAGTAAACCCCAATCTATCTGTAGATGCAGTAGTGGGACCCTCTCAAGGAAGAATGACACCAAAATTGACCCGTACCTGATCTGTTTCAGGTTACCTCTTCTGAACTTTGTCAGTTGCATCTTGATACTACGGAGAACTATGTCCGACCAGTTGAAAACCCGAGGCTCTGTGCACTCTATTGCATATTGGAAATAGCTCTGGAGAGCCATGTGCAAAGCCACACTTTGGATCATGCATGCAATGGTAAACAAGATAGTCCGTAAGGTCAGATCTTGGACACCCCAGATGGTGAATTTACCCTTTCTTCTCTCCGCATCGGGAAAACAATATTGGCGAACATACTCTCTTATAGGAAGTCCACTGCCTCTACCTCCAGTCAGAGTCGCATGGTATCCACGTCATGACAACCCCATCAAAAAATAGATATCCTTGATATTGAGTGTGAGCATGTGGACCCCTACATGAAATACCTCTTGATCCACATCCCACATGTGGACCAGGTACTCTAACAACATAAGTTGGGCTCTCATGCCTGGGATCCTGAAATGTTTTAGGATCCCACATTCCCGGAGGGAAGCAACTGTACCCAGATCATTTCCGACAATGGCATCATCCTCCTTATGTTCTCTTTCCATCCATTCCAATGTCATGATGATCAATAATTGCAATGGATCCATGAGAAGCAAGTTAACAACTCGTTTTAACCTCTTGAATAAATTTTTATTGAGAAAAAACATGCATAAAAATCCAATTTTCGGCTCTCGTAGGTGAATCTTTCACACAACGTGAGATTCTTGCAAGTGCACTGAAGCCCACCTATGAGAACCTTAGGTTCTCACAGGTCTCGAATGGATCACCTGCGAGAATGATTGAGCGCACCTATTGGCCCCAAATGGAATCAAAACACTAAAATTTGCTAATAAAAATCAATTTTAATCCATGAAAAAATTGAAGAATTAGGATATTACTTCGTTGGCCAAAACCATTTGCCGAATGACCACTTGTACCTCACGCAATCGAGCGAAGGAATTTGGGAAAAAAGAGGTGTGTTGGACAAGTTTTTGACAAAGTAACAATGAAATGGTAAAAAGGGCTTTTCACCCATATTTATTCACTTTTTACTATTTCTCATTAATTTTTTATATTATTTTTATTATTTTTCTTAAAAACCTGATGCCCTAATGGGCTTGTGAGCATGGTTTTTCACAGATAAATGACCTAGAAGCATGAATGGCAGTGTACTAGTTTTTTGTCCCTTTTTTCGTCACATGTACAAATACCTTTTTAGGGTTTTGTAGGAAAAACCTCGAGCTTAGTCTTTGTTCTTTCTCGCGCTTGAAAATACATGAGAATGAAATAGAGTATACTTTTCTTGTCTTTTCGTACTTGTCATGGTAACACGAAAACAACGAAAATAAGAGAGTATCCTTTAATCTCTTTTCACGCTCCATAAAAACGAAAACATTGCCGAGCGATCTTGTTCTTTTCACGCTCGTAAAAGTATTTGAAGAAAACGTTCGATGAGCGATAGTTTATCACTTTTTCGGTCTCGTCGAACTAATTTACGAAAAAGGAACTGGGAGAGTTCTCTTTAAGTGTTTTTCAAACTCTCAAAACATGAAAAACCCATGAGTTTTCTATCTTTGGACTCGTTAAACAAACATCGAAAGGCCCTTATGGGACCGAACCAATCCTTCCTAGGGTTCGTTAAATGTACTCCTAGGGACTCATCTGAAGGATGAGAATACATCAAGAAGAATACATTATCCTCCTCAAGCTTGTGTAAAAATAAAGAGGTACTCGCTAGAAATGGTGGGGGAAATTTTGGGAAAGGGATATGCCTTCTCATTTGTATTAGTGGCAGTAAGCGTCACTCTTGCACGTGACACCCCCTATTTGGCATTTGAATTCAAGTTGGGAAATCCATTTGTCTCTCGTCTGACTTGCTACAAGGTCATATCTTGGGTCGTCTTTGAGTCAATGCTGCCAATACCATTGTCGTGTCGTTCATATGTTCAAGAGAAGTCCAAACAATCCCTCCATTGAGTTGGCCATCTACAGTTGTCAATTCTTACTATGTCGGCCTTCCCTGTGTCCATTTAGAATCATATTCATACTTTGACTTACCCTAAAAATCTGTTACTTATTTCGTGTTATTGATGGGGGATACATCAAGGCGCTCTTGTGATGAGTCTTTTTTCATCAACTCCAACTCATTATCCGGGAATAAGACTTAGAAATCATTTAGTACCTTAGAACCTGCATGCCTTAATGGAAGGTCTCTTCGCTTTCGATAGTGGATTCACATCATTGGTCCCTGATCGAGAGATTCCGCCGAGTGTTTGAATTTGACTAATTTATTCACATTTGTTCGGATTGTACTTAGGTACCTTGGGAGTCATTTACATCAATGGTGATTTCTCTCGCACTTGTTAATGGTTTTCATAAATGATCGGTAATCAAGTGGTTTCTACCATGTTCGACTTCGACACATGTAATCACATGTATAGATTTGTATTTTCAGATGACAGGATTGAAGACCCTGGGTCTCATCTTTTTGGTCCAGGTTGCGATGGAGTATTTATGATTTGTATCAACACATAGATCCACTTTGTATGTCACGTGGCTATGTCCTAATTTGAGTCTTCTAACATATATCCACAGTGTATTCCTGGTGGCTATGTAGAATTTTGGTGACATGGATCCATGGTGTATGATTGGTGGCCATGGCCTACATTTTTGATTTCATTCATTCGTGGTCTGAGCATGGGAATGCCTACCTCAGAGCTAGTATTATATTCTACATATGCTTGATTGTTTCTCAGGTTTCCGATTAGGTGCGATCCTTGTTTCTGACAAACACATGCATTTTACAAAGTATTTAGGCTGTCACGAGTTCCAACCTCATACTTTGGGGGGCATTCTGTTACACATTATTTTGGTCACTCTAGTGATGTCTCTATAGTTATGTGTTCAGGCTCTCATGAGGACCTTTTGCCTGAGAAAAGTGACTGTTGTCTTCTTCTACAAAAAATATTTTTAAGATGAGTTCGCAGGCTACATGTATTGTAGGGTGCGAGAAACCCTAATTCTCGTAGGCCACTCTATACTTGGATTACGAGATGTCCACATTTTTATCTATAAGTAGGGTGCGAACTTGCTTCAAAGCTTAAAAGGGAGAAGAGGTTACAAAGGTTCTAGAAGAGGATATTCTAGAAAATGAGTTGGCATTCACATGGTTGGCATCCTACTGACTTCTCATATTTAGTGGGATCATCCTCATCCCTTTAACCATATCTCCTTCTCCTATATAATGAAAGGTTTCTCAAGGAAGATGTTAAGCAAGATTGAATAGAGAATTGATGAAAGAATAGGTTTAGAATTGTGTGAGGAATCCTGTTTGAATTGATTCTTGAGGCCTCCATTTTTTCATCAAGCCATAGTGGATCTTCTTCATGCAAGCATGGAGAAAGTGTGTGTGTTGGAATGAAGGACCACTGAAAGGAAGCTTGGGACATCAAGAAAATCCGGTTGTATCTTCTACTTTCATTTAATATAATAGAATGGCATGTCCCTTTCCCATAAAATTATTCTTATTTTATTACACGTCTCCTTGATCACATGTTTAAGTCTTCATTGAATGTATTATTGTTGCTTTCACCTTGGTCGATTTGTGTCTTTGTAGATATGATATCCCAAGGCTACCAAAGTGAAGTAGAGACAACAAAGACATAAGGAAGCAATATCTAAAGGTACATCACTTATTCCTTCTTCAATGACAAATTCAATGATTGTAACTTAGGGGAAGCGTCATGTCCTGTACTGTTTTGTTCTAGATCTAGGTGGACTTAGGGAGATCTGTTAATGTCCGCATATATTGATTTATCCTATAGCAATAACATCGCAAAAAAATTATATAACGATGCTATATTCAGCCACATTATTTGTGGATGGCCCTAGGCATACACCACCTAAAGACATCAGTAGACCCTCAGGTGAGTAAACTACCCAAGCGGTGGAATCCACCTAAAGACACCAGTAGACCCTCGGGTGAGTAAACTAGCCTCTAGCTCTAAACCACTTATTTTTGAAACGCTCGAAAGTGCTTTTCTCCAATTTTTGATGGTGGTAGAGTCACATTGTGGCTTCTCTTGTTGAGTTTGAAAATCATGTTGTTTCTTCTCTTGGAGTTTTCATAGAGCCTGAGCATACACTCCATATGATTTTCCCTGCATCCATCGAAGGTCAACAGGCTTCACACCGTAGAAGATGGGAAGAATGGTAGCTCCCGACTTCGACCCCCACAAAAGGAGGAGCTCATCCAGGCACCAACTTGAATCAACATATCCCTTAGAGAAAATGGCCACATGAACGGAGGCTGCTCGAATAACACCTTATATCTGAGAAGTTAAATTCTCTCCTTTTTCCATTTCCTCCTTGTCCAGAAAGGCTCTCAATCCATATGATTGAATTCGATGGTAGAGATGACAGGTGAAGGTCTTCTTCACGTCCGACCCTCTATGGTTTATAAAGATGGGGTAACAACATTTTTTGTTGGAATCAACAGCGGTAGAGGTGGATTCCAAGGTGGAGGCAGCCATTGCCAGATGAAAAATAGAAACAGAAATGGGAAGGCTTCGGATGGTCAATGAGATCGATACAAATTGCAGAGGGTGGCCTTGGTTAAGAGTTTCCGAATAGCTGATAAATTTGGGGGAAAGATTATACTGCCCGATGATATTGTGCAGACTCGATCAGATTCACAAACACAAAAACTCTAGGAACAGAAATTGGAAGGCTTCGGATGGTCGATGAGATCGATAAAAATCGTGGAGGGTGGCCTTGGTTAAGAGTTTCAGAAGAGCTGATAAATTTGGGGAAAAAGTTATACTGCTTGTGTAGATTCACTCAAATACATAAACACAAAAACCCTAGAAACATAAATGGGAAGGCTTGCCTTGGTTAAGAGTTTCAGAAGGGCTGATGAATTTGGAGGAAAGATTATACTGCTTGTGCAGATTCACTCAGATACATAAACACAAAACCCTAGAAATAGAAGTATGTCTGTTTTGAGAGGGGTCCACAAACATTGAACTGTACGTTCGACAACAATAATGATTTTTTTGGACCAGTTGCTCATTCTAACGTCTCTCCTTTTTGAGAGGGTTCCACAAACATTGAACAGTACGTTCGACAACAATATTGAATTTTTTTGACCAGTGGCTCGTTCTAACGTTTCTCCGATGGGAAGTTTTTTTTCCAACTGGAAAATTCCTCATTATATGTATTATATAATATAATTTGTTTTATAGACATGAGATTACAATCATAGTCGCAATGATATAGAGATATAACTTTCTCCATTTGTAGTCTTTTAGTCTTTTGACCAACAATAAGAGAAGTTATAAAATGGTGAAGTAACATGGAGTTTTTACACGTGTGTAGTATAAGAAGATGTAGCTAAATGTGATGACTTCTAAGTAGGTGCGGATTCGAATGATGATGTGGTTTGTGGTCAGCAAATTAATCTAGTTTTCATGACTAGAAAGTCATCGGATTAAATATTGTTGAACTTAGCACAACGCTAGAAAGTGAGGTGGACCCTCATGTACATCAATACAGAGATGATAAGTGATGAATACCACTCTTTCCTAAAGTGCAGCCTTTGAGAGATCAACAATTTTATTATTCTCAAGATAAATGTGTTTGTAGTTGATTTTTTTAAAGGATGGTTGTAGTAGTCTAATTCTGTCCTTCCAAGCCAAGAGTGTGATTTCTTGGAGTTCTCCCCTATCGCTCAGCCAATCTATGACAATGCTGGAATCTCCAAGTACCTGTAAGAATTCTATGTAGAGTCTGGATGCTAAGTAAAGTGTGGCTCGGGCACCTAAAAATTTTGCCACGGTGTTGGTGCCTAGACCACAATTGAAAGTCCATTTGTAGAAGGCGTTGTGTGAGGTTTTAATTAATCGTTCAACTCCACTGAGAGTCCCATATGAACGGGCAGCTCCATCAAACCATGTAGTAGGGAAATCATCAAGTTTAGGTGCCTTTAATAAGTGTTGGAGTCTAGTTTTTTTAGCAAATGATTCATTCCAACAATTATAGATTCCAATTGATTTATAGGCAACAACAATTGTTGATGGTGTCCCATTTTCAAAAATGGTGTTGTTTCTTTCAAGCCAGATCATCCAGCAGATAATAGATGATAAATGCATGTGCTTATGTTCTTTTTGTGCCCAAGTTTTAAAACAATCTGGTAGAGTAAATCCATCCCAGGTCAAAGTCAGATATAAATTCATTGTAGTTTTGTGCCAAACCTCTCTTGTGAATAAGAAGTTAATAAAGAGATGGTATGTTGATTCTGAATCTCGATGGCATAAGTGGAAAAAGCTAGGACCCAATCCACCTTTTCTAAGCATTACATCCCAGGTATTTAATTTGTAGTTGATTAATAGCCAGGTAAAGCATTTTACCTTGGGCAGTATGCGCCAACTCCAAGATTGTTTTTCCCATATTCTCACTGATGTGCGGTTTGAAATTGCAGAATAAATGTTTTGTACAGAGAGTTTTTCGGAGCAGTCGCCCCCTGCCCAAAGTGGATGATATTCTGTATTAGTGAGGCGGATACCCAAGAGGGTGAGGGCAGGATGAAATTCATTCCATTCACTGGCTAAGACCAGATTGAGTCTTAAGGCTACGCTGGTAACCCATCTGTCTGGTTGATGATCAGTAGTGGATGTCTCTTTGATTTGTGAAAGATACCATGTTAAGAACCAAATATCAATATAGCATAGAAAAACCTTAGAATAAGTACTCAACGCCTTGAAAAAGATATAATTTCAGATAATAAGCCTCTTCGAGGGGGCAACCTCCTTTTACCCCACATAAATGTTCAAGTACAAGATGATTCAAAATGAAAATGTCTCCTTGGTATATATAGGAGATTAGGAGGTATAATTACAACTAATGGAATAAATATGACATAAATAAAATAACATTATTAATGTAATATGCCCCAGTTAAGGGGTAGTGAGATAATATTAGGGCTTAACATTCCCCTCCCCTTGAGACAAGTGTTGTCCGCAACGCTTGAGTAACTCTCAATGCTTCTATATAAAAGACTCATCTTCCCAAGTGGAATCTTTAGCCGGTAGTTTCCTCCATTTAATGAGATACTATGAAATGGATCTATTCCTCAGCTGACGAATTCTTGTAATAGTGATGGCTTCAGGCTCCAATATGATTTTTCCTTCCTCTTCAAGTTCTGGCAATATAGTTTGAACTGGGATCTTGTCACCTATAGCCTTCTTTAAGCATGAAACATGGAAAGCTGGGTGTACTGGTGAAGATGTAGGCAACAATTTGTATGCCATAGTACCAATCTTTGCAAGACCTTATAAAGAAAGTTATAGTACTTTGGTGATAATTTATTATCCTTCTTGGCTTGCTTGAGGGACATCTGTTTCAATGGTTGTAATCTTAAAAAACGCAATCCCCTACTTCAAAACTTATTTCACTCACGATGTTAGATCTACTTGTTTTTTCATGCAATTCTATGCCATGGTCGGGTTGTCCCTTAAGATTTGGAGAACTTGTTGTTGATGCTTGATGTGATCTTCCTTTGCTTGAACATAGATTTTTCTTTTAGAGAAGTGATGGAAGGGTGGTATCCATGAAGTGCCATAAATGGTGTTATTTGCGATATGAAGGAAGTGTTATACCACCATTACGCCAAGGGTAATGCATTGGTATTGTGTTTGTTTCTCGGAGACAAAACAACGAAGGTATCCTTCCATACATTTGTTCACTATCTCGGTTTGTCCATCAAATTGAGGGATGATAGGATGAGCTATGAGCCAATTGAGTACCCAAACAAAGAAAATAGTGCGACCGAAAATGTCTAGTGAAGATGGGATCTCTATCACTTACAATGCATCTTTGAAACCATGCAATTTTGAGCTGTCTCCATGAATGCGTTGGAAATTGTACTAACTTTGAAGGGATGATAGAGTGCACAAAGAATGGCACTTGGTTAGTCTATCAGCAGTCCTGCATGATGACACTCTTTCCTTCAAACTTGATAACCCTATGATGAAATCCATGGAAACCTCCTCAGCTAACTTGGGTGGATAATGGTTGTAAAGAACTTGGGGGTGCTAATTGTTTCCACCTTATTTTGTTGTAAAATCAAACATTACATACAAACCTTTGAACATCGGTTTAAGGCCATCCCAAAAAAAAAAATCCTTCTTAACTCTATGACAAGTTTTCAAAATTTGAGCTCCCTCCCTCTTACTGGAGAGGTGTGTAATTCAATAGTACCTTTTGTTTAAGTTCTATACGTGAAATATAAGTGATATTTTAACCATAGTGAATCATTTTTATGTAAATGTATTAGATGCTGGAGATCTAGCAACCTTTGAATGAGAGTCCACACTTGCCGTCATTCTTCCATTCATCCCTTACTTCTATTATCCAATCGGGTTGGATGATCGAGATAGCCATCCTTTCTTGAGAGTGCATTTGCACAACATTTTACTTCCCATTTTATAGATGATTTCAAAATCATAGCTTAATATCTTGGTTACCCATTTTTTGTTCTTTTAAAGATAGTCTTTGGTCCAAGAAGTATTTAAGACTATCAGTACATGTGACCCAGCAGAGTGCCTACCACAGTAGGTAAGGGCACATTTCTTAGATGCATGTAGGTATTTCCATGCATTTATATACTAAAATGGGTTTGTGTAAGTCCTTTCCCTTGGGTGGTCTACTTTCAAAGCCGGGGGCCTTCCTTCTTGCATTAGGGCATTTTCCAATTCCATTTCACGAGGGATCACATTCCGCAATAAAGGTTTTGTGAAGTGCGGAGTGGTCAGACAAGAGCTTTGCACATCACCTTTTAAGTTGCTCAAAAGCTTTAGTTGCCTGCAGGTCCATGAAAATGCATCCTTCTTGGTTAGTGCCGTTAAAGGTCTTTGCTATTATTCCATAATGCCGAACAAACTTGTGGTAGTAACCTATCAAACTAAAAATCCTCTAAGATTCTTTAATGTTTTCTGGTGGACAATTTTTATGGCCTTAATCTTGTTAGGGTCTACATTGACACCTTCATGAGATACAATATGACCCAAATACTCTAGCTCCCTCACTCTAAAAAGAAACATTTGGATGGTTTGGCATATAGTTGTTTATCCTTTATTAGTTGTAGCACCTTGTCAACATGTCGCACATGATCCTCCCAAGACTTGCTATAGACTAGTATATCATCAAAAATACTAACACAAATTTTTGAAGGAATGTCTTGAAAATAGAATTCATCAACCCTTGAAAATGTGGAAGGTGCATTTGTAAGGCCAAAAACCACGATAAAAAATTCATAATGGCCTTCATGAGTTGGTGTTTTTTGGGATATCTTCTTCCTTCATTCTAATCATTGAATACCTTGAACTAAAAGATCCAATTTGGCGAAATAGATTGCTCCATGTAGTTCTCTAACAATTCATCAATGACGTGAATGGAAAACTTACATCTTTAATAGTGATATTGTTAGAGGCTCTCTATAAATGCGGACACATAAGCATGGGTTATATATTTCTTGAATACCATTACCAGCGGTGCGGTAAGAACTTTTGGCTAGGTCTAATAATGTCGACCTCTAACATTTCTTCAACCATGTCTTTGAATATCAATACCACGGGCATAAGGGTATGTGTATGGCTTGATGTTAGGAGGAACTCTCTCGGGAATTAGGTGAATTTAATGATCATGATTTGGTGGGTGGAAGACCTTTAGGAATATCTTCAAATACTTTGAAATTCTTATCAATGATCTCTTGGAGATCTTGAGGAATAGATAGCTTAGATATTTGAACATCTGTGAGTTGTGCAATAGCATGCTTGATGCCCTTTTCAATAATTTTTTCATACCATTGGGGAAAAACATTACCTTCTGGGGTTTCATAGCTGATACCTCTTAACTCAATTTCTTGCTTTTCCTTCCATGAAAATTTCATGAAAAGAAGTTCTTGAAAATTAAAACCAGCGTTCCTAATGATTGTAACCATTAGATTCCTAGTGCAACATCATTTTCACCATGGGTATAGAAATCATTGGACTATTCGTGCTGAATGGAGGACGGGTCAGGCGTTGGTTGGTTCAAGATGTTGCTGGGGTGGACAGAACAGGTGGACAGGCTGGTGGGACAGACAGGGACTGGGCATGTGGGGTGTTAGGACATCTGGACAATGGAATGAGGTGGCTGCGGTCATGCTAATTTCTTCTCCCTACATATATATTTGTGAATTTGAAGGCAAGACTGAGAACTTGGGATGGGACGGAAAAGGAGGAGGAGGAACTAGGGACAGAGTCCTTCTAGTAGCCATAACCATATTTTTACTCAACATTTCTTACCCTCTAAATGCATTATCAATGATTTGGGTTCCCAAAGAACCTCATGTTGAAGATATTATCCTTTAAAGTCCCTATCAAGATACATCAACCAAGTGCTTATATGGAATATCTATTACCTTTATATTCAATCTTTGGAAGTTCTCAATATTAACAATGGCGAACCCTTTTGCTTGAGATTTATCATTTGGCCAAAGAAGATTATTGCTCCTTGTATCCTCATAGTTTTGGCCAAAGAAGGTATTGCTCCTTGTATCCTCATAGTGTGCTATCATTTCTTCCGTGAAAATTGTCCAAGTGACGAGTGATTTGCGAGAAAAAAACCATCGATACCATACAAATTGATTGGGTTCTAAATATAAAGAAGCAATTCATACCTTTTGTGTTTGTGGAACATTATGCAGATCAAAGAATTGCTCCATTTGAAGTATCCATGTGATCGGGTCCTTGCCATCAAAGTTCCTCATATCGATCTTAGGAACGTAGTTGGTCTTCAAGCCAAAGTTGGAGCTTCTCCATTCTGGATTCACCTTCCTTGTGTCCTCATCATGAATTTCATGGGATACATTTTCACTTTCAGGTGTCCTCTCTATTAGGAATTTTTTCAATCCTTCCATGATTTCCCCTTTTAAACCATCCATCTTAGTATTTATTGCCTCAAACTTAGCTTCCGTTGAATCCATCATCTCTTGTAGTTCATCTTTTGTTACTAACTTCTTCTGTAAATCATTTATGTCCCTACACATTTTTGCACCTTCATCAAGAGTCCATGTAGGATTTTTTGGAGGCTTATTTGGTGTAGAAGTTCCCTTTTTGGGTGACATGTTGGCGAGGTATCACTTTTGAACCTTGATTTTTAGGTGGTTCTGCTAGACAATATTTCTTCTGCTGTATATCCAAAGTTTCGGCCCTTCTGGGTATGAAACTTTCTTTTTTGTAGTTCTCTGATATTTATTCTCTGCAATGCCACAGGTCTGATCAAAATTGGATGTGCCAAATGAAATTTACAGTAACTTCCCCACAACTTTCTGATTTTTGGCCTTTCCAGGAGATCTAACTTGTATAACGTACCCCACACAAAATAATTGATATAAAATTTTGAAACTTGTACTAGAAATACTATAGACTTTCAACTATCCAATGCAATTAGTCTCACTCAATTTGTATACTCTAGGAAGAAGTTATGATTTTTTTACCTGGAACACCTTCTTGAGACTAGTCAATAGGACTAGTCAGATACCCTATCGTCCATAGGGTGTATCTAAAAATGTACGATGACCTAGAAGTTGAAATTTTTATCATAGATACCTTACTAATGTATGTAAATATCCTCCAGAGCTTAGGGTCTGAAACATTACAGAAAATATTTTATAGCAAAAATTCCACAATGACTCAGTTCAGGATGATTCCAGAACCCTAACTTGCATAGGCTGTATCTTCGAAAGTATAAGGCCTTAGGAGCTGAAATTTAACCCAACATACCTTGTTCCGTCTAATAAATAGCCTCCAAGCCATTCCTTCTGAAACATTGTAGAAGAAAAGTTATAGTGAAAATTCCAAGGTGTCTCAGATGTAGCAGCGAAACCCCAAGACCTTGAGCTCCGATACCTTATGTTAAGAACCAAATATCAATATAGCACAGAAAAACCTCAGAATAAGTACTCAACGCCTTGAAAAAGATACAATTTCAGATAATAATCCTCTTTGAGGGGGAAACCGCCTTTTACCCCACATAAATGTTCTAGTACAAGATGTTTCAAAATGAAAATGTCTCCTTGGTATATATAGGAGACTAGGAGGTATAATTACAACTAATGGAATAAAGTCGACATAAATAAAATAACATTACTAATGTAATATGCCCCAGTTAAGGGATAGTGATCCAATATTAGGACTTAACATACCAAATGTTGTTGGAGTGCAGGTGTGATATAAGTTGTGGGGAAAGTATGTCTAATGCATTCATCCCACTAATGCGATCATGTCCAAGTTGTATGGTAGAGCCCGATCTAGGTAGCCAACATAGCCAACTAGCAATTAGAATTTTTGTTTTAGAAATGTTCCTCCAAAAGAATGAGGTTGTTCAAGGGATGGTCGTCTACGCTAGTAGCCAGCTCTTTACTGTGAAATGACTGAGATATTTATCAATGATTATAGAATGCCAAATGCTTGGAGATGTCAAAACTCGCTAGAGGGATGTGGTCACAAGGGCTTGACTAAAAATAATAGGATTTCTGATTCCCCACCCTCCCTTCTATTTTGGCTTAGCTAGGGTGACCCAGTTGCAAATATGTTGTCGATGATGATCGAAACAACTAGACCAAAGGAAGTTAAAGATCATCTTTATGAGCTTTGTGAGGATCGAGGCGGGAATAGCTGCTAAGGCCATCCAATAGACTTCTTGTCCCTCTAGGACTGCTTTGATTAGTGTTAACTTGCCACCAAGTGAGAGCCACCTTGTGCACCAATGTCCCGTTCTTTTTTCCACTTTGGCAAGTAGCTAGTTCCAGTCTGAAGGATTGTATGAGTCTATTTTTAGTTGGTAGCCTAGGTATTTAAGGCTAAAGGAAAGTAGAGAGAAGGTGTGAAGAAAAATACGTTTGATCTGATCCAGTAGAGCAGGTTGTAGATTTGCAAAGTGGAAGGTAGATTTGTCCCAATTGATCGTCAATCCAGTGGCGCTGCATAAGTTGTGAAGTATCTCTTTTATTTCAATCCATTCTTGAGGAGTACCCTTGGTCATGTTGAGAACGTTGTCAACAAATAGGAGGTGTAATATCTTAAGTGTTCTGGACACCTTTATACCAGAAATCTTGTCTTCTGGTTGTGTTGATTTTAGGAGTAGGATTAATGCTTCCATCGCCCGAATGAAGAGAAGAGGTGAGAGGGGGCATCCCTGTCTCAGGCCTCTGCCCATGTGAAAAAAGGAGGAGGATTCTCCATTGACTAAAATGGAGATATTGGTGCTGTCCACACAACTCATAATCCACTTTATAGAAAGTTGGTTGAAGCCTATTTATATTAGGACCAATCTGATAAAATCCCAATCAATGCAATCAAAGGCCTTACTAAGGTCCAATTTGAGAACAATTGCCTTGGATTTCTTGGCTTTAATGTTGTGTAAGCATTCCTGGGTAGTGCCAATGGCATCAATAATCTGGCGGCCTTTTAAAAATCCCAATTGTTCATTCGAAAGGATACGAGAGAGAAATGGCTTGATCCTGGTAGCAATAATTTTTGAGATGATCTTATAACAGAGGTTACACAGGGAAATAGGTCGAAGGTCTCCAAATGTTATGGGAGTTTTTGATTTTGGATAAGAGTGAGGAAGGTCACGTTGATTGCACCAATCACCTTTCCTCAAAGTTTGTTGTCCTCCACTAGTTCAAGAAGATCTGGGCCAATCGAGTCAAAAAAGTGTAGGTACAATTCTACAGTCCAGCCATCAGGGCCTGGAATTTTTTCCTTAGAGAAGGATTTGAGAGCCACATGAATCTCCTGAAGAGTGAATGGATTGTCCAGTAGGAGAGCATCTTCTTCCAAGACTGTATGTGTGAATATATTGGCCACCAAAGCTGAGCTCTGCAAGTTGGAAGCAGGATTATGTTTAAATAAAGGCTTGAAATAGCTTACAGCTGTAGATTTTAAGTCTTGTTGTCCATTGTGTTGTATTCCATCCTCTGATAAGATTCCCCAAATATGTTTTTTATTCCTACTAGCACCGGTGAATTTATGAAAAAACTTGGTGTTAAGATCACCGCTCTTGATCTAGTTAGTTCTACATCATTGTCTCCAAGTGGACTCTTCTTTTATCAAGAGTTGATTCTGCTCTGATTCGAGCTCCTGTAAAGAAAAATAGTTGGCTCTTGTGTTCCCTACATTGGCATCTAAGAGAATATGGGTTGGAATAGCAGAGTCTAGTTCAAGCATCCTTTGTACAGTATGTTTTTTATGTGTGGTTGTCCATGCTTTAGTGTGAGATTTTAATGTTCTGAGCTTCCACACTAATCTATGTTGAACGCATTGTTGTGACAGGAATAGAGGATCTTTCCAGATTTCTTCTACTAGAGAGTTATAGTCTGCTTCCAGAATCCAGTTCGAATTGAATTTAAGGGGGTATGTTGTCTTGTGAGAAGCTGCATCCAAATGAAGAATAATAGGGGCGTGATCTGAGAGAGAAGTTATATATAGGTTAAATCTTAATTTTCAAATCTTAAAACGAGAAGGAGATGCCATAGTCTAATCAATCTATCAGCTTGCTCACCTAAATCCAAAAGTATATTACTTTTTTACGGCATGGGAACTGGTTCCAAGACCGAGGAACAAGAATGTGACCGGTACGAAGTGGGTCTTTAGAAACAAGTTGAATGAGGCTCGACAGGTTACCAGGAACAAATCAAGATTGGTATGAAAATGATACACTTAGGTTGAAGGTATAGAATTTGAAGAGACATTTGTCCCAGTCACCAGAATAGAAGAAATTCGACTGATCCTATCTTATGCATGCTTCAAGAATATTAAAGTGTATCATATGGATGTGAAATCAACATTCCTAAATGGATATCTAGAGGAATAAGTCTACATTGAGAAACCAAAAGGATTTCATTTGTAAGAAAATAAAAATTATGTTTGCAGGTTGAAGAAGGCCTTATATGGTCTCAAACAAGCTCCCAGAGCATGGTATTCCATACTGGACAAATATTTACAACAACAAGGGTTTAGGAAAGGAAATGTAGACAACAATCTCTACATAAAGGTAAATCAAGACAATATTCCATTAATTGAATTTATGTTGATGATATTATTTTTGGAAGTGATGATTATAGGATGAGTAAAAAATTTGCAAAGGACATGCATAATGAGTTCAATATGTCATTACTTTGAGAGTTATATTTATTTTTGGGTCTTTAGATATGTTAGAGCGACAAAGGCATCCTTATCTCTCAGACCAAGTATATCAAAAAAATGCTAAAGAGGTTTGGGATGGAATATTGTAAACCAGTCAGTACTCCTATGCATACCAGTTGCAACTTAAGTAAGGATGATGATTCTAAGGATGCAGATCAAAGATAGTACAGATTAATGATTGACAACTTACTCTACGTGACAGCGTCCAGACCAGATGTGATGTAGGAAATTGGACAGGTGGCACGATTTCAAACAACACCAAAGGAATCACATGTTTTGGCTATGAAGAGAATATTCAGATATCTCAAAGGTATGAAAGAGTTTGGACTGTAGTATCCCAAAGGGAAGGATATATCACTTTTTTCCTACACAAATGCAGATTGGAAAAGTTGCATTGATAATCGAAGAAGTACAAGTGGAGTAGCTTTCTACTTGGGTGAATGTTTGGTATCTTGGTTGAGAAAGAAACAATCATTAGTATATTTGTCTACAACATAAGCTGAGTATATTTCAGAAGTAACTTGTTTTACACAGGTTCTGTGGATGAAACAAACATTGAAAGATATACAGGTTGAATATGATGAACACATTTTGGTATTTTGTGACAACACAAGTGCCATTAGTATCTCAAAGAATCCCGTGATGCACTCCAAGACGAAGCACATTCCGATCAAGTTTCACTTTCTATGAGAATAGGTTGTAGAGAAGAAAATCAAAGTTGAGTATGTTGGGCAAAAAGATCAGATTGCATATATCTTCACAAAACCACTTCCAAGGGAAGATTTTGAGTATCTTCGCCAGAAACTTGGAGTAGTTTCTGTACCACAATGAATTTTGAATGCTTTTCTTATATGTCATATATTTACATGAGGAAGCACCATGCAGAATAAAGAGGTCAGTTCAAATAGGGGGAGTAGCCGCAAGAAGAATTTAGATAGGGGGAGCATCCCAAAGGACAACTCAGATAGAGGGAGAAACCCCAAAGGGAAGATACCCTTTTCCATTGATGTCAAAGGGGGAGAGATTAATCAGAGGCATGGATGGAAATGAAGAGAAGGAGAAAAGGCATGATTCGAGGGAGAGTGATGGTCATAGGGGGATCCTGAGCATAAGTGTTTCCATGCCATCAATATTGTAGCAGAGTGCAGAGTGTTGCCATCAATGCCAAAGGGGGGTATTGTTGATACAATGGGTTGGTTGTCATTGATGTCAACCCTTGAAGCAAGTTTGGTAGAAAATTACGATAGCCCCAGAGGTGTGGTTAAGGAACCCAATTTTGTATGAGGAATAAAGACATGAAGATTAATGAAGTTGCATGTAAGACTATCATAGATGGATAGTACACGTCGTTCTATTTTTGGTGATATGTGGTACATCACATGGCTCCCCACGATTGAGGATATATGGCTTTGTGAAGTTGGAGGACCCTCATGAATATTCTAGAAGCCCCTAGAAGGTCAACAAAGAAGTCAATTATTCTAGAAGCTCTTAGAAAGTCATCAAGAAGTTTACTAGTCAAAGTGGTGTCAAGTAGAAGTTAATCATGGGTAAAGTTGTTGAAATAAGAAAATAATTAAAAAGTAATTAGTTACAAAAAGAAGTTGTGAGTTTACTAATTATGGGTAAAGTAGTTGCAACAAGAAGGCGGGTTATCCCTAAAGGAGGGAAGTTGGGTAAAATAGTTAGAAGATGACCCCTAAAGGAAGGCACTTGGAGAGTATAAATAAGAGAGCAAAAGACTCCCATTGTAACCTAATTGAGCACAATGAATATCTATGTTTTAATATGTTATGGGAAGGTACTATTGATAAATATGAAGCAACGAGTCTGAGGCAGCGAGGTTCACTGAAGGAGGAAGTTATAGGAGATGAAAGGTTGAAGATTGAGTTTATTGTTATAGGGATTCTTGAAGACATACATGAGTTACAATGAAGGATAGCATGGACATCTGCGAGTTGCAGTGAAGAAAAGTGCAGACATCCACAGGGCTCAGAGAAGAAATACACACACACAAAGATGCAAGGAAATCTGCGAGTTGCAGAACAGGAAGGGCACAAACATCCATGGTCCATAGTGGGACAAAGCGTGGACATCCGCGATCTTAAATAACACAATTCGTAGATATGGAAGGAAAATTGAAGATAAAAGTATCAAATTCATCAGGTTAGCTACAATTTGAAAGGTATGGTTTACTGTGTGTAGCAGGGTTTACAGTTTGCGGTAGTCCAACCAAAAAATGTCTTAATAGTTCATGCATATTTGATTTGAAATACATTCTTGTTGATATTGGTATGAGGGTTGGAGGCATAAGGGTTTGAATGGTAACAATTGTTGAAGTACAACAATAGTAACAGGTTGTGGTAGTGAAAGTGATAGATCAGTAACAAGTTGTTGATTCAATGACAGTGACAGGTTGTCTACATTTATATTTCAGGGTGGTAGGACACGGAAAGGAAAGGTGGTTGTAGCCACCTTCCATTTGTAGCCAAAGAACTTAGGGGGTTGTAGCCTCCTTCTAGTTGGAGCTAGAGAATTGGGGAGTTGGAGCTTCCTTCATGTTGTATCCTAAGAAACTAGGGGGTTGGAGCCTCCTTCCAGTTGTAGCTGGAAAACAAGGAATTTGGTGCTTCCTATGAATCTACTTCTTATGACATAAACAAAAGAATTCCTTGGTTTTCTCCCGCATTGGGTTTCCATGTAAAATATTGGTGTACTGTGTATGTGTATGGTTTCTTGTTGTTCATGGTTTATTTATATTACACTTATTGAATTCTCTTGATAAATTTCTAATAAAAGTAAACAATATTAACTGTGGTTAAATGGAGTTAATTCTGCTATTAATGATTCACCCCCCCTCTCAGTAATCCTACAGTATATAGTGTGTGTGACTTACTAACCAGTCTAATTTTACATGGAGTAGGATGACGATTCTTGAGATGCCTCTGGATCCATGATGGAGTATGTTAGAAGGATTTGAAGCCAACCGATTGTTACGAATCTCTCCCTCACTTCCCATGAGGATATCTTGTTGACTAATTTTGAGAATGATGAGTGGAAACTATTGAAAGAATATGCTTTGGTTCACCAAAACGTTGATGACAATGTCATATGTTCAAGCATCGATGTAGAGATTCTGCTTAGATGTGAAGAGGGTTTGTTTATTGAGGAGATTGAGATATTATTGTTGTCAAATACATTTGGAGTGCAAATATCCAAGTTGGTGGTGTTAACAGTGGTATTGGTAAGGTAGGTGAGATAAATATTATTAAAAAAACTCTAGTCCATTATGAGATCACGTAGTTGTTCATTAGTGGTTATTTTATATAGTATGTTATCGAAAGAGGATAAGTTGGTCACCGGTTTTTAAAAACAATTGTCAATTCTCTGCCATAATCCCCTTCCCTTCATTATGTGCTTACAAATCGTGGAACCGTGTGGGGTATTTCTTGAATCTCTAAACTGTAGGTTTTCTTTTGACTTCATTTTTAGCTTTCACAAGATTCAAAACCTTGAAATATTTGAAGGAATTTAGAGACCCCATCACAATTGGGGAAGAGCATATTTTAAGGGGAGGGTTATGATCCAACCTTCGTCATCTATATAAGACGTATGGGAGCATGGCATGTGTCATATCAAAATTGCATAAACTTACCATGTGTCCATTTATGAATAAGGTTGTCACACTATTGTTGAAATAATGTAACTGCAAAGTGTATTCTAACTATTATTGATATATTATTCATTGGATCAATCCCTATTGTGGATTGATCATGTCAGCTATTGTAAGAGGACCAAATCCCCTTTTGCGGATTGGTCATAATGTAATTGTAATAGGCAAAAGAAGAATTTGGCCCCAAAATATATCAAAGAGGCCCCATTATATAATAAAGGTGGTTATAACCACCTAGAAGAAGAAGTCGGCCCTGCCAATGAAAGGACACTCCCACACATTCAAGTCTTGTATAAATAAGGAGGCTAGCACCTCACTTAGACACACACTCACTTGTTCATTTGAGAGACAAGTTTCAGAGCTGTAGTTGGAGAAGAGAGAGAGAGAGAGAGGCGCATCTTTGGGAGAGGACTTTTTGTACTTGTTGGAGTTATCTCTTGGCATTGTATTGGTTGTCTATAATAAGGAAGTTTTGATGGGTTTTCTGCCCCATGAGGGTTTCCCAGGATAAATGATGTGTCTTTTGTGATTGTGTATTTCTCAGTGATCCTATATTATGCTATTGTTATCTATTGAAATGAAAAGAACTCTAATTATAGCTTAAACATTAACATGGTATCAGAGCTAAGCTGAAGAGAGCATCTTTCACAAGAGAAAGTGAAAAATGTCACTGTTGTTGTACATGCAAATTAGGGCTTTTTGTTGGTGAGGTATTTCAGCCCTAAAACCATATAGAAAAGTGCGCCCTCCCCCAAGGATCATTTTGGCACCTTCAGTGCACCTTTTCAGTGGCTAAATCTCCTGGAAAGTGAAACCCTAGTTTCACAAAGTACCAGAAGTACTAGAAAACCAGAGTACTAGAAGTACCAAAGTACCAGAAGTACTAGAAAACCAGAAGCACCAGTCCATAAATCTACATATCAATTTTGAGGGGGTAAAATTTGGATTTTCAGGAATCTGATTGCACCAGCTTACTTGCCTTAGCTCAGCGCATCTATCCTCTAGATCAGAATTTCAAAATTTGAAGTTTGAAAAATTAGGGTTTCCTCATAAAACCCTAAATTGTAGCTACAGTTGCAGTCTCAGAACCAGTTGCAGTATCAATTGCAGTTGCATTTGCAGCCGTAGTACCAGTTGCAGTCACCCTTGAAGTTCTTAAGAGTTGGTGATCATTACCGCTGCTACCAAATCGTGCCTCTACCTGCATTTTCTGGAGGTATGTGCTTGTATATGTTTAAACTGTATAACTCTCTTGAGCGTGTTTTAATGAGAAGGGATATTTTTTCCATAGATCTAGAAGGATCTCAAGATCCAACACATTGGAGAATGATACAACCCAAGTGTGATTATTACGATATGCATCTATTTATTTATGACATTATTTTGGTCAGTGTTGCATGACCATCATTCTAACCTTTGATCAAAATGTGAATTAATTATTAGATGGATTTAAAAGTTGAGATCATAGAGCTTATCTCTAAACCAACCTTCTATCAAGATGGCGTATTGTCTCGGTACATAGGATGGGTTGAAGAAAGCACTTGTCATCTTGAGTAAAGGGGCATGGAAGAAAAAGCAAACACTCATTCTTGAGGAATGACTCCAGTCTGAGAGAAACCTCGTGTGTTAGTTCAGGGTTTCCATGGAAGAATGCTTGATCTGTGTATGAGAGTTGACCTCATTCATATTGTGTTCACTTACCTTTAATCTTATGAGAGTGTTGACCTCATTTCATATTGTATTCCTTACCTTTAATCTTTGCTTCAGACAAGTTACAAGTGATATCTCTAAAGGAGCTACTGTGATTATTGTTCGTGCTATTGCTTTATATTATCAAAGGATATTACTCTTTCTTGTTGTTTTGTTGACCTTGTTCTAGGTCACAGGTAATAACCCTGAGGAAGCTATAGTGAAGGTTGTAGAAGGCAACGTCCTAAAGGAGAAACCATAAAAGAAGAAATCATCATTGGAAAAGAAGAAGGTGGCTTGTATAAGCTAAAGGGTCACTCAGAAGCTGCCATGACCCATGCCATTGAGAATACATGTGAACTTTGGCATAGAAGATTAGCTCACATCAACTACAAGGCACTACCATACATATGAAAAGTTGTCACAGGTCTACCAGAACTCAAGGCTGACCATGAAGGCGTGTGCAATGGATGTGCACAAGGGAAAAAAATCAAGAACCTTTTTCCGAAGAGAGACAAAAAAGTAGAAGGAGTCCTAGAACTCATTCATTCATATGTGTGTGGCCCAATGCCGTCGTCCTCCATTAGTGGGTATGTATACTATGTATCATTTATTGATGATTATTCTCGTAAGACTTGGTTGTATTTCTTGAAATCTAAAGATGAAGTGTTCAACAAATTCAAGGAATTCAAAGCCTTGATAGAGAATCTTTCTGAAAGAAATATCAAGATACTAAGGTCAAATAATGGAGGAGAATACACCTCAAAAAAGTTTGTGAACTTTTGCAAAGATGTTGGGATCAAGAGGGAACTCACTACTCCCTATAATCCTAAAAAAACCAATGTAGCTGAAAGGAAGAACATAACGATAATGGAAGTCGGCAAGACCATGATCCACGATCAAGATCTTCCTATGTGCTTATGGGAAGAAGCAACAATGGCAACCGTATATGTGCAAAACCTATTGTCCCATAGTGCACTTGGGTTCAAGACCCCAAAAGAGATGTTCAATGGAAAGAAGGCAGAGGTAAGCCATCTCAAAATATTTGGCTGCCCAATATTTATACATATACCAAAAGAGAAGAGAAACAAGATGGAACCATCAGGAAAGAAGGGAATATTTGTGGGATACTGTGAGGTCTCCAAGGCCTTCAAGATTTATATACTAGGTCACCATCACATCAAGATCAACAGGGATGTGACCTTTGATGAATATGCAACACTCAATAAATTGAGAAGATGCCTGCTTGAAGAAGTAGATGAAGAGAAACCTGTAATCCCCATAGTTGCAGAATCAGTGAGGGAGGTTCCCAGAGCTGCAAAACCAGTAAGGGAAGTCGTAACTTCCCCTGACGAGGAAACTCTAGAAGATCATGACATAGTAGAATTTCAAGAATCTCCTTAGATGACGATCTCCCATAAGAGAAAGCCAGCTTGGTCAAGAGAGCTTATTAAAGATGGAGAGAAGTATGGTGTTCCTGAAGGAACCATGAGACAGGTGAAGAGACCTAATCCATTCTCCAGTTATATGGCTTTGATGTGTGATATCCTAGAGAAAGAGCCTACTTTCTTTGAAGAAGCCATTCAGAAGAAAGAATGGGCAGATGCCATGACAGAGGAATACCAATCCATAATAAAGAACGATGTATGGGAAATATTTCCCAGACCGAAGAGTAAGGACATGGTATCTTCCAAATGGCTCTTCAAAATGAAACATGTTGTTGATGGAAGTATTGAGAAGTATAAAGCAAGATTTGTCGCTCATGGATTTTCTCAAAAGGAAGGCATTGACTATGAAGAGGCATTCGCTCCTGTAGCCAGATACACTTTTATCAGAACCATCATAGCCCTTGCAGCTAAGATGAAGTGGAAGTTACATCAGATGGACGTAAAGACATCTTTCCTAAATGGTGTCATCAAAGAGGAAGTGTATATAGAGCAACCTTAAGGATTTGAAGTTGAAGATAGGAAGTCTCATGTATGCAAGTTGAAGAAAGCCTTATACGGATTGAAGCAAGCTCCTAGAGCTTGGCATGGCCGAATATACAATTTTCTGACGAGCTTGGGATTTACCAAGAGTAAAGTAGATTCTAACCTCTACTTCAAAGTTATGAATGATGATCCAATGCTATTATTGCTATATGTGGATGACTTATTCTTAATTGTAGAAGAAAATCTCATCACCGAATGTAAGAAGAGACTCGCCTCAGAAGTTGAGATGAATACTGCATTGTTTCTTAGGACTTGAGGTATGGCAGAGTCCAGAGAGGATCTTCCTTAACCAAGGGAAGTATGCAGTCAAAATATTGAAGAGATTCGACATGTTGGAGTGCAAGTCCATGAATACACCCATGGAAGCAAAGATGAAGCTGCTAGTCGACACTTTGTCAGAATTGATTGATCCCATGCTGTATAGACAGATCATTAGATCGTCGATGTACCTGACGAACACCAGACCAGATATTTGTTTTTCCGTGAACACCTTGAGTCAGTTTCTGGTAGAACCCAGGCATGTTCACCTAGTGGCTGAAAAACATGTGATGAGGTACCTTAAGGGTACATTAGATTATGGTCTCAGTGATGATGGAGATCATGATTTCACATTGAGTGGGTACACTGATTCAGATTGGGCAGGAAGTGTTTCTGACAGGAAAAACACTTCAGGATGTTGTTTTAGTTTGGGATCAACCATGATCTCGTGGCAGACTCGGAAGCAATCCAACATTGCTCTCAGCACAACGGAAGCATAATACATTGTTGCATGTTCTGCCAGCTGCGAAGCTATATGGCTTCAAAAGTTGCTGACCAATCTATTTGACCTAGAGATGGAAGCAACCAGGATCCTATTTGACAACCAGAGCTGCATAAAGATGACAGAGAATCATGTATTCCATGATAGGTCGAAGCACATAGAGATCCGATATCATTACATCCATGACATGGTGCAGAGAGGAGCCATAAAGCTCCAGTACGTTAGCATAGATGAACAGGTTGTTGATGTGTTGACCACTTTTGAGATAAGCTTCGTATAGTCTGAAAGGACCTTCCTCGAAAGGGGGAGTATTTTTTGTGATGAAACATCTCTTGCTTCCAGCTTTATTGCTGTGACGTAAAGCAAGACGATGTGATGAGACTAGAACTATGCTTTCGTCTTGACAGATGTGAAGTAAAGCCAGTCTAGTATCCTACTTCCATCTTGATTGTTGTGACATAAAGCAGGATGAGTATCTTGCTTCCAGCTTTATTGCTGTGACGTAAAGAAAGACGATGAGATGAGACTAGCACTGTGCTTCCAGCTTGATAGCTATGACATAAAGCTAGTCTATTATCTTGCTTCCAGCTTGATAGCTATGATGTAAAGAAAGACGATGAGATGAGACTAGCACTGTGCTTCTGTCTTGACAACTGTGACGTAAAGCCAGTCTAGTATCTTGCTTCCAACCTGATGGTTGTGACGTAAAGCAAGACGATGAGATGAGACTAGTACTATGCTTCCGACTTGACAGTTGTGATGTAAAGACAGTCTAGTATCTTGCTTCCAACCTGATGGTTGTGACATAAAGAAAGACAATGAGACGAGACTAGCATTGTGCTTCCGACTTGACAACTATGACGTAAAGCCAATCTAGTATCTTTCTTCCAACCTGATGGTTGTGACGTATAGCAAGATGATGAGATGAGGCTAGTACTGTGCTTCCATATTGATAGCTGTGATGTAAATCCAGTCTAGTATCTTGCTTCCAGCTTGATTGCTGTGACATAAAGCAAGACGAGTACCTTGCTTCCAACTTGATTGTTGTGACTTAAAGAAAGATGAGTACTGTGCTTCCAACCTTATAGCTGTGATGTAAAGCCAGTCCAATATTAAGATGATGAGCCAACCTCATGTTGTGATGATGATGTATTAGTTTTATACTAATCCATATTGATGCAGATGATGATTGCATTCCTTTGAGAATGACGATGCTGCAGATGAAGAAAACTTCCAATGATTTATAGATACGCTAGTCAGTGTTCCAAGACGATATTGATGATGCTATTGATGATGCATTCCTCTCTCTCGCCTGATGCTATTGAAGAATACCCTTCTTGTTAAGGGGGAGTGTTGAAATAATGTAACTGCAAAGTGTATTCTAACTACTATTGATATATTATTCATTGGATCAATCCCCATTGTGGATTGATCATGTCGGCTATTATAAGAGGAATAAATCCACTTTTGTGGATTGGTCATAATGTAATTGTAATAGGCAAAAGAAGAAGTCAGCCCCAGAATATAATAAAGGTGGTTATAACCACCCAGAAGAAGAAGTTGGCCCTGCCAGTGAAAGGACACTCCCACACATGCCAGTCTTGTATAAATAAGGAGGCTAGTGCCTCACTTAGACACACACTCACTTGTTCATTTGAGAGACAAGTTTCAAAGCTGTAGTTGGAGAAGAGAGAGAGAGAGGCACATCTTTGGGAGAGGAATTTTTGTACTTGTTGGAGTTATCTCTTGGCATTGTATTGGCTATCTATAATAAGGAAGTTTTGTTGGGTTTTCTGCCCCATGAGGGTTTCCCAGGATAAATGATGTGTCTCTTGTGATTGTGTATTTCTTAGTGATCCTATCTTATGCTATTGTTATCTATTGAAATGCAAAGAACTCTAATAATAGCTTAAACATTAACAACTATGGCATGGTTTACCAAATTCATTAGATTATACACAGATTCCTTGCATTGTATGATTGCCTCTGGTAGCCATGTTGTCTCTTAATTATCTATCTATCTCATAAAGAAAGAGAGGCTAGCCACTTGTCTTTTTCTTGTCTACACTTTCCTTTGCTAATTTTTCTTTTCCCCTATAAGATCACTCCCAATTGAGAATCTCTAGCTGCAATTTGCAAAACCATAATATCACATGTATCATGATTCACGACACAAAGTTCCTTCTTCAAAAACACTTTCAACAAGTGTTAAGGGAAATGGTAGAGAACATTATTTCCCTATGAAGATTGAGGTCACACAAAGATGAAAAGCGATCATTCTCCCGAACCCCAACGATCATATCAATGTTGTAATATCTGGTGAAGCGGAACTTATTGTGAGAAAAAAGAGGCTTGTGTCCTCTTACATCCCCACCTCTTTTCCTCCCAAGTACCACGTGTTCGACAATGTGCAGGTGCCCAAAATATGCATAGAGCGATATCTAGATATGATTTTAAATTATGTTAATTGTAGCTCTTCTATGTTCGTGGTAGCCTATGCTTACATGATACATCGACTGCCTCATTCAAATCCATCTTCAATTTCTCATTACTCCTCTTAATGTCCACATACTACTCATCACTACTCTCATGGTCTCCTCCAAGATCCTCAAGAACCTGTAAGCTAATTCTCTAATTTAATACTTTACGCTAATTACAACCTTTGATCCTCTATTTGCTATTTTTATAAATCCCATTATTTTCAAACATTAGCCTCAACATTGTAATATCAATTTTGATTTTGTGAGAAATGATTACAAGAATTTTTATTACACGAGAGTGGGAGGTGTGAATAGATAAGAAATGCATAGATTGGAGATGGAGTTACTTTTTCTGATGGGCTTAACTTTGCAGGTGAGCGTGAATATTTTTGAGAGTTATTGTAGCCACCTGAGAGAGAGGTGGCATCAGGAGGAGAATTCGAAATTGAAATAACTCTTCATCCATTCATCTTATGTAGAATAGACAAAACCTCCACTACTACGTGACATGAGAATTTCAAAAATTAGAGACTTGTGCTTTGGTGTGGGTATTGTAGGTCTTATAATTGAACAAAAATATATGGAAGACTGATTTTTGTGGATTGACTGTAAAGAAATTGGAATGTGTATTTAATTATTGAAAGAAGAACATGAATATCAAACGAAGCTTTGATTAACACAATCACAGTACATATTCATGGTACGTAATTAATCAATCTATGTATACTTATACTTGGTCACTATATATACTTGGTCACTTTGGGTGTACCATGCCCTAACTTAACAATACATGGGATTGGAAGCAAATAAGTACACACATGGTATGTATATATATAGTCACCGCTTGTGTCATATCCAAAATTGATAGAATACATGAGCGTTGAGACAAGCAAAGATTTTGAGTATGAGAATGATGCATTTGAGAGAGCTCATTGGCCATGCTCATTTGTATACTATCCCGTGTTTTGTAAATAGGATTGGAACCCATTTTAACCTTTCGATGATAATGTACAAGTAAAATCTTGAATCACCATAGTATCAATTAATTCGGAATGTAACATATTTAAAGTGCACAAAATTCAACTATTTTGGAATATGACATAGTTAAAGTGAACAAAACTCCACCGGTAAGTAGCCATCTTATAAACAATTTTTTTTTTTTTTGGAGTTTAATATGTAGAATGGAGTTAAAGTGTCCTTTAATTTGAAATTTTAGTTGAGGAGAACCACAAAGCAACCTGACAGTTAATTGAATCCATCTGCATGAAAGGATAATACCTCTCAGTCACCACCATGATTGGTTGTGACAAGAACCCAACACATAACTAAAATTATGAAAGACATGTTTCAAATCTTTTTTCCCCTATTGAATTGTAGGACCGAATATTGAGTTAATTTGCAGGTTTGGCCGGAGAGATTTTCTCATATTTATATGTGAAAATTGATGTGTCTAAATTGGTCAGGACAAAACTTACATACTTTTGCAATTGGTGAGCTTCTTATTGTTTTTCTTGGTAAACTTTCTAAGTTGGTAGTCATGGCGACCGTGATGCTTGCAGTGTAGTGAGGAGGCAGAGAAGATGATACCAATAAACATGAAACAGGAAAACGAAAATGGAAAAGGGGTCGTGTATGGGAAAAAGGGTCTGATGATGGCTTGGAAAACACGTAGCATGTGAAAATCAACTACCTCTTAAAAGAAGACCTTTGACTTAAATATATTAAGTTAATGATAAATGGTCAAGAGTCTAAAAGAAGGGAATGGAAATGAGTATTTTTTTTTGATAATATGGTAAGAATCATTATATATATAAATGTTTCATATCTCACAATTTAGTTGTGATAGGAGTATTGTAGGGTGTTAAATATATTTTTATATTGAAAATAACAATTTCATTTAAAATTATAATTTTAATAAAAATTATTTACCAAAATTATTATTATGATGAAAAACAATAGTATAATAAATAGTAAAATTTAATATAATTAAATGACAGATAATGAATGGTATTTGTCAAAAAATAACTTTTTTTTTTTTCCACGAGAAATTAACTCGATTTATATTAGAGATATAAATCATTTACATCACTGTTCAGACTGGCACTAGCAGCCATTACATTTCGTCCCGGAGACCCAGCCGGAATGGAACTTAAGACCTCTTCCCAACATGAAGAAAGGTCTTTACCAACCGCGCTGTCTCACGGGACTATCAAAAAATAACTTATATAACAAAGAAAAATAACATTATTATTTATACCAAAATGAGAATGATGATATAAATAACCATATACTACATGACAACAAATCCATATCGTAAAAATAACAAATTATCAATATTTGTATATATCTTAGTGCATAACCAATGACTAACAACACACAAAGATTAGATCTTGAGTAAAATTGATGTATTCCCATTATTAACACCACCTTTGTTTCTAAAACTCATGTGGAGCATGTTGGCTTTCCTTTAACATACTACCATTTGCAAAGCAACCACTTTTATTAATTTATTGCCATAGTGCTCTTTATGGTGCACACAGGGTTTGCCATCAATATTAAATTTATTAAAGATATCAAGGCACACACAAGGTTTGTCATCAATATTATTTTTGTTAAATATATCAAGACGCACACAGGGTTTGCCATCAATATTAAATTTGTTAAAGATATCAAGGTTGAAGCACAAACTCCACGTTTTCAATAACTCTTAAAACATTTAATATCAAATATTGCTCCAACTCCATCAATAACACTAAACAAGTTTATCCATTGTCAAACAATATAGTTATGCTTAATTTCTATTGCACTCTAGGATTTAGAAATTAGATAAATGAAATGTATATACACTGCATATGATATTGTGCACTAGCATTTAGATAAATGTATAAATAATAAAATTATGATTCTAATGTCTAAACAAAGAGATTGAAAATAAGTAGATAGAATTCAACACTAATGCCATGATATCTTTGCATAAGAGTAGTGGAAAGGTATATACGATGTATATGCTATTGTATAGTACAATTCAAATAAATGTATAAACAAGAGCATTATGATACTTATGTTTAAGAAAAGAGATTGAAAAATAGTAGGTAGAATCTAGTGCCACTTCCATGATATATTTGCATTAAAGTTCTCTGAATTAGATATCCATTTTGAGTGATTTCAATGAATACTTAATGTTGTGAGGGATCTACAGGTTGTGTCTCTTGTATAGCTCCCATGGTAAAAAATACTCTAGATAATAGTTACAAAATTTTAATTTGGACTTATATGCTATACAAAAAATACTAATATTCTTTAATATAACCAAGTTTAGCAAATTGTTACACATATTAAGAAAAACCTAGAAAAGAAGAAGCATCAATTGGATAGCAATACAAATCATTCTTGTCTTGGGAGGAGGGTCATCATGATCCTTGGGGGTAGGCCCCAACCATTAATATTAGGTTCAAAGTTTGGTACAATGGGATCCCATCCATTGTTCCCTTTTTTAGGCTCGAGGGTTTTCTTGGCTTGAAAAATAGTGAGAGTTAGTTGAGGGACCCTATCATTGTGTTGTTGAGGTAGATGAGGCTAACTATGATGCCATTCTTCTTATTTCCTTCTCTATTGAAAATCCCAGCTATCCCAATGTCAATACATATCTTCTAAGCATTGATATTGTCTAGAACGAGTTGAGGGGGAAAGAGAGTGATAAGGGGTTTGTAACACACCCACGACGGGGCGAGAAATAAATAAAATTTTCGTTCTCCTTACAAGGACGAATCATTTATTTTAATGGTCTCTAATTGAGAGGTCAGGGCCTAGCCCCTTTTCCTTCGGAAACCTTCGCATAGGACCATATGCGATGACTGAATACCAAGACTGTAGGCATCTAGTTTGGCGCTTCAGAACTTTGACATTCGGCCGCTCCTACTCACACAAGCCATTTTCCCCGGTACACTAAACCTCGAAGGAAGGATTTGACGCCCTGTGTTTCCTATCGCCGACGTCTAGCATGAACTTTGACACTCTGGCCTTCGAGAGTTTCAGTGTTACTAACCCTATATTCTCCCGAAGTGGTCAACGTCGGGCTGACTATCTCGTAGGTTTGAGGCCCACGCATTTTCGCTCGAATCAGGACTTCGCGTTTCGGGATTTTTCGAGACAATTTTCTCCGTTCCTCCTGAAACCTGAATTCCCGAAATTCGCTTGCGTCAGATCAACGGTCTACGATCCTCCCGTAATTCAACGCCTGTGTTCAATTTCGCAGGTTCAGACTTTGTGAGTTTCTACGACTGTGGCTTTTGAAATCCTCGATGTGTGAATCAATGAAACACTGATCTTTCGCCATGTGTCCTTCCTAGTACCAACGACTAGGATCAATTTCGCGAGTTTGGACTTCGCGAGTTTCCATGACTCTTCTATACATTTTCGAAGGGCTCAAACCCCATGCACCCTTTCTGGAACCGACGGCTATTGGTTCTCACACTCCGATCTTATGGCCCAGATCTGATCTCCTCCTGTTCTTTGGCTTTCTCAAATCTCTAAGTGCCAAAGGCTATGACCTTTGATCCTTCGACGAACCCTAGACTTCGGGTCTCATCTGCGTTTCTTAAAACGTTATCTCTCCTGAGATTCTGAACTTAGAATATGTCCACTCCAACTCACTCCTTGTACTAACCCACTCGTGTCAGATCGACGGTCAAGGAGGGCCTCGATAGATCCTTGGATCTATGGTCAGATTTCATCACTACTTGCGAAGACTGAAGGAGTCGAGGTGTTAACACATGTGCTCCCTCTTCGAATCTAATGGTCGTAACAGGCCTCGAATCCTTCTGAAAGGATCTCATCCATTCATCTCTCAAACGAAAGGATATTCCTTTTTTATGTTTGAAACTCGCTATCCTTTTTAAACTTGGGCAATGAAATACTATCCCCCCTTCGGAGCATCGAGCTCCCAAGGTTCCGAAACCTTCGAAATTAACTCCTTCTTGCATAGGATTCCTAGACCTAGGTCATGTGAACCTTCAGATGACTCTTGGGTAATTATCCCTACTCTCAGTCAAGCTTCTGGATAGAGGCTCGAGTATGGTTCAAAGGTCCCTTAGACTACTAGCCTGAATGAAGTGCCTTCCTAATTCACCGAGCTATGAATTCCCAAAACAGGGTAAGGTAAACTCATTAGTTTACTGTAATGGTAGCCATTTCAAGGAACTCGCTTCGACTCTGGGATGTGAGGTAATTCCCTGGGAGAGGTGCTTTCGAGAAATTAAACTAGAACATAATGAGAATCAAGCAGATGGGACGATTATCAAGGGAACAAACTTATATTATGGACTTATTCATTCTATACATAAACTGATTATGGACATATAAATATAAACATGCAATCATTATTTCCAATCCAAAACACAAGGCAATCAATTCTATACAAAAACCATTTATGAGTGTATAAACACGAGCATGCATCCATGATTTTCAATTCAAAATACAAGGCATAAAACACTTATCAGAACCACAAGGCATGAAGTGACTGCTGAGAGGGGTGCTCGTCTCCACCCAACCATAGGCTCAGTCACTCCCAATGGATTTATCATTGGCCACCCTCGAGATTTTGACCACGATGCTCTGAGAAATCCCTCTTTTATCCCCAGCTCAATGGAAGTTAAGGACGAAGGTTACTCTCCTTCTCTTGACTTCATCCGAGAGCTCCGACTCTCCTCTGAAACTTCTCCTCTTCACCCCCTCTCTTCCCACCCCCACGCTTTCTTTCTTGCATCCCTTCGCAAGATTGTGTGTGGCACAAATTTTCCCATCTGTGGTCAGGTCTGAGAGTATTATGGATGGGTGGTCCACCCATCCCCTCATTAATTCTTGGGGAGCCTCCCCACCTACCATCCTGACTGAAATTCATTCCTGGGTTAGAGAGTTGTTTTGGGTCTTGAGAAAGTAAAACCAGTGTGGTACTGGTCCGGTGGAAGTTAATGCAACTGCTTTGGGTCGCTTCCACCACCTTTTCATTAGCAATCGTGGTCTCTTTTAGCACATCCCCTTTTCAGCAGTCATGTAACACATATTCATAGAAATTTTACATTCATCGACCTTTTATACAAGGTCCATCAAATCAAACATTCACACCTTTGAATTTTCCATAGTTCCATGGCCAATATAGTTATATTTACAGACTGAGGGAAACAAGGTGTTACAATTCCCTCCCCCTTAAAGGAACATCGTCCTCGATGTTCTATCTATCAACATGACGTGTATTTACAGAAGTAAACAAAATCGGATATGCGTGTTTCATGGCATCTTCCATTTCCCACTTAACCTCATCTAGGCCAAAGTGTTTCCACTCCACCTTGACCTGCGCAATGGTTTGGTTCCTGAGTGAGGTTTCCTTCTTATCTAGTATGCATTGGGGTTCTGGAAGGAAATCTCTCTCCAGTTCCACCTGGATCACAGACCAGTCAATTATATGATTAACATCATGTATATATTTATTTAATAAGGAAACATGGAAAACATTATATGCCTTTACTGTGGGAGGTAGTGCTATTCTATAGGCTACCGGTCCCACTCGATCTAAGACTTCAAAGGGTCCACAATACCGAGGTGCCAACTTGGCACAGGCTCCCATCCTCAGGGAACTCTTCCTGGGCTTAACTCTAAGATAGACATGGTCTCCCGTCTTGAATTCTCTGGGGGTTCTCTTTTTGTCGCCATAACTTTTCTGTCTATTTTGAGCTATTTTTAGATTTTGCTTTATCTAAATCACTTGTTGCTCCATTTCTTTCAACATGTCCGGTCCAATTGTAATTCTTTTCATGGGATCACTCCAACTAACTAGAGTGTTTCACGACCTACCATAGAGGACTTCAAAAGGAATCATCTTTAATGATTCTTGGTAGCCGTTGTTGTAGGCAAATTCCACCAGTGGCAAGTAATCTTCCCACTTTTTAGGTTGATGCATTACGTGCATCCTTAGCATGTCCTCTAATATTTGGTTCACTCTTTCCTTGTGTCAATCAGTTTGAGGATGATAGGCTATGCTAAACAATAATTTGGTCTCCAAACCAGTCATCAAGGATTTCCAAAAGTTTGAAGTAAATTTCGTGTCTCTGTCAGACACGATTTCCTTAGGCATGTCGTGTAGTCTGAATATCTCCTTCATGAATATGTTGATAGTACATATTTCCCTGCAAGTCGATTTGATGGGGATGAAGTGAGCGGACTTGCTTAATTTGTCCACCACTACCATGATGGCATCATTCTGTTTGTCCGATGGTGGTAATCTAGTGATGAAATCCATGGAGATGGTCTCCCATTTCCATTTTCAGATTGATAGAGGTTGTAATAACTCTGTTAGGTGCCGGTGTTGTTATTTAACCTGTTATCATTTTAGACATTTAGCTAAGTATTCAACTATGTTTTTCTTCAGTCAAGGCCAATAGAATTGTTTCCTGGTGGCCATGATCATCTTCTGGTATCCTGGGTGACCAGTATATGATCGTTTATGTAGTTCATCCATTATGAACCTCTTCAAGTCATCATAGTTTGGGATATACAATCTATTTCTGTAAGTTAGCAGACGTGCATCTAACATCTGGTAGCCTTTATAATTTATCCCTATGGGTTCTTGCTCTAGGTACGAGGTCACAGTATGGAAGAATTTGTCTATTTATTGCGCATTCTTGACTCTTTCCTTGACATTCATTTCGCAGGTGCTCACTGCTGTCAGGTGAATTGTTTTCATACTCCTTCTAAGGGCATCGACCACCTTATTTTCCTTTCCTTTGATACGTTTGATTTCAAAATCAAATTCTCTGAGGGCCATCCACCTAGCTTGTCTAACATTGTGTTTTGGTTGGTCAAACATGTGTTGCAATCCACAGTGGTCTGTCATAAGTACAAATTTCCTACCCAGTAGGTAATGCCTCCACATTTTCAAGGCGTGCACTATGGAAGCCAACTGTAGATCGTGGGTCACATAGTTGACTTTGTGCTCATTCAATTTCTGGGATTCATAGAAGACTACGCTTCCTTCTTGCATAAGGAATCCTATGATTCCTTCCTTGCACGCATCTGTGCAGACGAGGAAGTCATTTTCAGGATCGACGAACTTCAACACGGGTGCATGGGTCAGATGGTATTTTAAGGAATGAAACCTTTCTTCACATTCTGGTGTCCAAATGAATTTATCCCCCTTCTTCTGGAGGGTAGTGATTGGAAAACCAATCTTGGAGAATCCTTTTATAAATATCCTATAGTATCCTGCTAAGACCATAAAGGATTTGATATCTAAAACATACTTTGGGGTAGGCCATTCAATGATAGACCTGATCTTGTCAGGGTCTAGTGCTGCCCCTTCTTCAAATATGACATGGCCCAAGTAATGTATTTGCTTCTAGAAAAAGTCACACTTGATAAATTTGGTATAGAGCTAATGTTCTCTTAGCACTTGAAGCACAAGCCTAAGATGTTCCTCATGTTGCTCTCTATTCTTGGAGTAGATTAAAAAATCGTCAATAAAAACCAGTACAAATTTGTCTAGGAATTTGTTGAGTACATTGTTCATCAAGCACATAAAAGTGGCAGGGGCATTGGTTAATCCAAATGGTACTACCACAAATTCATAGTGACCATATCTCATCCTGGAGGTGGTTTTCTGGACGTCTTCACCCTTGATTCAGACTTGATGGTATCTAGATCTCAAGTCAATCTTTGAGAATACGGAAGCACCTCCAAATTGATCGAACAAGTCAACGATTCTAGGTAAGGGGTACTTGTTCTTTATGGTTACCTTATTGAGTTGTCTATATTCTATGCACAGTCGAAGTGTACCATCCTTCTTCTTCACAAACAATATGGGTGCTCTCCATGGAGACACATTGGGATGGATATAACCTTTGTCCATCATTTATTTTAGCTGTAGTTTAAGCTCGACTAGCTCCGGTGTGCTCATCCTATAGGGTGTCCTAAACACTAGCATCGCTCCTGGTGCAAGTTCTATTGAGAAGTCAATGTCCCTTCTCAGAGCTAGATCCGATACCTCTTCTAGAAACACATCTCTATACTCTCTTAGTATGGGGTGGTCTTCTAGGCTTGGTCTGTCATCCTCAACCATTTTCAACACCTGTATCACATATAGAGGACATCCCTTTCTACAATACGTTCTCATTTGAAGGGCTAATATTCGTCTCATCGAGACAGGTTTTTGGATCCCTTGAAGGGTTATCTTTCTCCCTTCTTCATTTACACATTCTAAGTTTTTATGGTAACAGTCCAGCTTAGTTTGATACACAACTAGCCAGTCCATACCAATCAACAAGTCATATGATCCTAGGGGTAGTATGTTAAGGGTATCTTGGGTGGGAAATCCATCCATAGTGAATTGGCAAGCTGGTATGACCTCCACTACCTTTCTTTGGTGCCAGTGGCTAACTGTACCAACCACGATTTGGCATGTTTATGTGGCTGTAATTTACACTTATCAATGGCCCGAGGGGCCACATAACTCAAATTTGAACCAGGGTCAATTAAAATAGACACTATATGGTTGGCGATCATACCTTCCATCTCCACCACTGAAGCTTGGTGGTTGGATTTATTATTATCCACAACTACATAAATTCGTGGCATACTCCTAGCCATGTCATTGACAGTGGTAGCTTCTTGGACGTTGTAAATTCTCCTACTGTTCTATTGTCTGGGCAGATAGTCCCTCAATAGATGTTCTTCTCCACAACCCCAAAATTTCAAGGGTTCTTTTTTTGGATTATCAGTCTTTCTTGGGGTTGATCCAAGAGGTCTATTTCTTCTATGGGAAGGGAAATTCTGTTGGTGTACACTTCAGGTCGGAAAGCTCATCCTTGAATCCTTCTTATAGTTTTTAAATATTGGGGATTTAAACCCCTTTTTCTGGAATCCCGGACCATTCTTCTGCTTCCAGCCTTCAGGAGGTTCTGGCCGAAGCCCAAACTATTCATAACAATATATTTCCTTTCGTATAGTGTCTTCTAGGGTCCTTGTCTTGTAAAACTCAATAATGTTTTGATAGTCCTTAGGTATCCCATTGATGAATCGTTGCACCTTAGCCTCTTATTCTTTTATGTAGGGTACGTACCTCAACAAATCAAGGAATCTACTGACATATTCCTCTATAGTGAGTTGCCCCAACTTGAGTTCGTAGAATTATTTAGTCTTTTTGTCGAAATACTTTTCCGACAGATACTTCTTCCTGAAGTATTTTTCAAACCGTTCCCAAGATAGGTCTTCTTCATGAATCTGTTTCACATTCTTAAGGTCTTCCCACCAAATGGAAGCCTTTCCATTCAGGTTGAAAGTGGCTACTCGAGCCTTCAAGTTTTCTGAGAAGTCATGGACTCTAGAATACTTCTTTAGTCCAAGCATCTAGGCCTCCGCTTCCTCTCCCCTCTTGATCTCACCATCGAAAGAGGGTGGTTTGGCCTTATTGAATTCTTCGAGATTATGAATTTTGGAATACTTTCATTTCTTTTGTTTTCTTCGAGAATGTGAACTAGTTCTACTACTAGAAGATCCCTCCAAGTTGCCAATTTCCTTTCCAGAGAAATTGTCCGACGCTTGTCCCCTATCTCCGGGGTGGACCTTTATCAAGGTGCTCTTTCTAGTGTGGCCACTTAAAATACCACGTTTCTGTATCTCGGGTGGACTTCTGTTGGGTATGTGTTATATTCTTTGCATGTGTGTGTGTGGGAACATCAGATATGACAACTGCATCTGACAATCCCTGACACTAGTTCTCTGTTTGTGCCATGTGTGCTGGGTGCTTTCCTAGGGGGGTCCCAGGGGGGGCAGGTATGCTTCCCCCTGGTTACGCGTAGCATTCGACACCGGGTGGTTGGCCGGGGCAGTGCCCCAAAATTTATTTTGGGCGGTTTTTGCTATTTTTAATGGATTTTGCTATTTTTAACGGTTTTGTAAATTAATCCCAGATTAAGGGATTAGGGTTTTGGTATCTACAGAATACCTAAAAACATTGTATATACTGTATGGTGAATGGTGAAATTTGATATAATGAATATAAGAAAGGTTTTCCCGGTTGAGGGTTTCCGGTATAAATATCTGTGTACTATGTGAATGAACCATTGATTATTTTATGTTTTTCTTAAGAATCTATATGCATTGCTTTACTTCATAGGTTTAAAACTTACATGTGGTATCAGAGCTCGTTTTTTAGCTTTAGAGGGACGCCTTTGTTGTTGAGGGTTTGGCTTGGTCTTGATAGATCAAGTTTATCTTGGGTCTGTGATAAACCTGGGTTTAGTGGGAGCTTTTGTAGTGGAGATTCGAGTATAGAAAGAGGAATGACGAGCTCATCTAGAATCAAGATAGAGAAGTTCAATGGTAAAGACTTTGAGCTATGGAAGCTGAAGATGGAGGACCTTCTTGTAGACAAAGAAAAATGAATCACTGTGGATCCTAGTACACAGGCTACTAGTACACCGTCTACTAGCACACAGGATACTGGTACACAACCTACTAGTACACAAACTACTAGTACACCAACTATTGGTATGTTGAAGGAAGATTGGGAGAAGTTGGACATAAGAGCAAGGAGTACTATTCGACTCTACTTGGTAGATTCGATTTTGTTGAATGTATCGGGAGGATATACATCCAAGGAACTATGGGATAAGTTGGGGAATTTGTATCAATGAAAGTCCCTGGTAAACAAGATGTTTCTTCGAAAGAAGTTGTATCATCTTAGGATGGAAGATGGAGATTTTGTGACAAAACATCTAAATGCCTTTAATACTCTGGTAAGTCAACTTGGCTCTATTAATATTACGATTGCAGAGGAAGATAAATGTATTACTTTGTTATGTTCTTTGCCAGACTCTTGGGATAATTTGGTTGTAGCAATAGGTAGTACCACTCAATCTACATTGAAGTATGAGGATGTAGTTGCATCCTTGTTATCTGAAGAGATGAGGTGAAAAAGAATGGATGGTCACAACACAGATGCTTTATTTATAAGAGAGCGTACCCAAGACAGGAACCTTGGTAAGCCTTCTGGGTGGAGATCTAAATCTACAGGTAGATCTAAGTCTTCAGGAAAATATTTGAGGAAATGTTGGAAGTGTGGTAAAACATGGCATTATAAGAAAGATTGAAATTCTAAGAAGGTTGAAAAACCAAACGGATCTGATAGTATTTCTTCCACAGAGGTGAAAACCTCCACTGAAGAAAGAGGTGATGTTTACCTGGCATCTGCAAGTACACATGAAGACCGTGATGTATGGTTGATCTACTTAGGTGCGTCATACCATATGACTCCTCACAGGGAGTAGTTCACTGAATATGAAAAATACGATGGTGGTGATGTATTCCTAGGAGATGACTCGGCAACAAAAATCTTGGGACGTGTAAGGGTTAAGTTGCTGCTAAAAGATGGAAGGATTAGAACTTTCCTTGGGGCTTTGCACATTCCAAAACTAGCCGGGAGCCTAATATCTCTAAGCAAGATGGATGATGCAGGAGTGGATACTGTATTTGGAAAGAACACTTGCAAGATGGTACGAGGAGCAATGGTGTTGATGAGGGGAGTTCGGTGTGGAACTCTATACAAGTTGTTGGGAAGCACTTNGGGATAATTTGGTTGTAGCAATAGGTAGTACCACTCAATCTACATTGAAGTATGAGGATGTAGTTGCATCCTTGTTATCTGAAGAGATGAGGTGAAAAAGAATGGATGGTCACAACACAGATGCTTTATTTATAAGAGAGCGTACCCAAGACAGGAACCTTGGTAAGCCTTCTGGGTGGAGATCTAAATCTACAGGTAGATCTAAGTCTTCAGGAAAATATTTGAGGAAATGTTGGAAGTGTGGTAAAACATGGCATTATAAGAAAGATTGAAATTCTAAGAAGGTTGAAAAACCAAACGGATCTGATAGTATTTCTTCCACAGAGGTGAAAACCTCCACTGAAGAAAGAGGTGATGTTTACCTGGCATCTGCAAGTACACATGAAGACCGTGATGTATGGTTGATCTACTTAGGTGCGTCATACCATATGACTCCTCACAGGGAGTAGTTCACTGAATATGAAAAATACGATGGTGGTGATGTATTCCTAGGAGATGACTCGGCAACAAAAATCTTGGGACGTGTAAGGGTTAAGTTGCTGCTAAAAGATGGAAGGATTAGAACTTTCCTTGGGGCTTTGCACATTCCAAAACTAGCCGGGAGCCTAATATCTCTAAGCAAGATGGATGATGCAGGAGTGGATACTGTATTTGGAAAGAACACTTGCAAGATGGTACGAGGAGCAATGGTGTTGATGAGGGGAGTTCGGTGTGGAACTCTATACAAGTTGTTGGGAAGCACTTATACTAATGGGTGTAACAGTTCTGTTGTCCTTGAGTAGACAAATAAAGAAGACACGACCAATATCATCCCTGAAAAGAAGACCATGCTATGGCATCAAAGACTGGGGCATATTCAAGAAAAGGGCCTATTAACAACAATTCTTGTCTTGGGCACAAGAATGTTCAGGTCTGCAAGTTGCACGAGAAGCGCCCAAGCGTAGCACACAGAAGAAGTCCTTTTCAGACTTAAAATCAAGCGAGTGGGCATTTCGTTCTTCAGTGGAAAGGATTCAACGACAGAGTAGAGCAGTGGTTAGTGGGTAATTGCAGTTAACCAAGTCATGCCAAGTATAGCACAAAGAGGTTTGTAAGGAAGTCAACGGTCGAATTTCTTCGGGAAGCACTCACAAAGTTATGACGGTCGTCGATCGCGAGCAGTTCAAGCGCAGTGTTATTTCTCGAAGTTGGGGTTCGTGAGTTCGAAGAGCAGACCATATCCTTTGGTTGCGTGAGATTTTGAGTTACGAAAAGTGTCTGGAGGGGGTCAACCATTGCTAACCATCACGTCTCGGGACTTCACGAGGGGAGAATGCCAAAGTTCGATACTCCCACTCATGAGGTCACGAGTAGCAAGAGGTGCTAGTACTTGGGCCCTAGCCGACGATTACACGTAGAGAGTGCTAACCAGGGAAGGAGCTCAGCCCGTATCACCATCTTAGGGAGTGGGAGTTTGGAAAAGAGGAGCCAAGGGCCTTCGACCCATGAACCCACGAGTCATGAAATGCAAAGAACTTTTAAATGACGGGCCCACAATATCGCCGAAAGTACTCTGGGCTGTCCGATCAAAAGGAGGGAAGATGGTGCACGATTAGGCTCTACCGCCTCTTTGCGCATCGTGACTTTGAATAGAAATAATCAACCTCCTCCTAGCTGTGAGACGCAAAGCACCAAAAGTGCTCAGGGGCTGGGCCCACGGTCTTGACGCCGGGTCACTTGGGGAAAGAAAAAGAGTTGTGCAAAGGGGCCGAAATGCCGGGTTTATCCACAGAAAGGATCCCCGCGTTCTCCAAAAGACCAGTTCGACTCGACCTTGGTCTTGGTCCTCGCTAAAAATAAATGAAGATGAATGGAGGTAGTTGAAACCTCGGCTCACTCATTGAATGCAAGGCTTGGAGGTTCTGGTAGGAAGTCTACCCGAGATGGTCCTATACATTCATTTTCTCCAAAAAGGGTCATGCCGAGTTCTCATCTGACCAGAGGAGTTTGCACATGCCATTTCAGCCTTTAATGTTTCAGCTACCTCCCCTGCAAAGGCCACGCAAAATTAAGATGACGTCTGATGAAGGATTTCCATTCGAAGTTTGATTGAAGGGACGCTACGCCTTGGAAGGCGAGCACACCTCTTTTGGGAAAATTTGTCTGAGTATATGTACTCAGTTTTTCCATTTTTGAAAGTATCGATGGTAGAGTGAAGCTCCCGATTGTAAAGTTTTAACAGACACTCTAGTTCTCTGGTTATGCATCTGTATGTAAGATTTCTTGTTTAATGAAAGACAATTTTCCTACCCCATCTAGTTTTCATCTCATATTGAGGGAGTTCATGATTGACTGATTCACATGAATTATTGCAATTANTGATTGACTGATTCACATGAATTATTGCAATTATGTTACGATAAAGGATTTATTGTTGCATTGTTGTATTCTCCGGTTTTCTGCGTTTGAATGTAAGAAGATATTGCATTTAGATGTTTTCTCCTACAGTCTGTTAGAAACCTAATGTTTACGACAGACCTTTGCAGTTCTCTTATACAAGTCTTCCCCCTACTTACCCTTACTACAACTCAGTGTCTGAAGTTTATCTAAGACCTCACTTGCCCATGCATGCCTGGCCTAGTTTTGGAGTTAGAACAACATTGTTTTGAGTTAAATTCCATTCGATCAGCCCTTTTTATAAACAGACCGTGACATAAACTGATGGGCATCGGGCTCTGCTCTTGCTGCAATCCAGGAGTGACTTCTGACGCTAACATTTCTAGCGTCGTTGCCGGGGACGAAGTTGAAGGTTTTCCCTGGGCAGAACGACATTGAGCCTCTGATTCTGAAGGTGCATCAGACATCAGAGCCCTTCAAGATTGCTACTGTGCACCTGGCGACTCCACTGTGGTGACTCCAAGGTTTCCACATCACTGTGTCAGTTGTGGCTACTTTAGCACGCCTGGAAACTGACCCAAAGGAGCTTTCTCGAGAAGGTTTTAGCAGCTACTTTCTTAGCCTGAGAAGCTTCCTGGGGTAACAACAACGTTAGGATCTGGCCTTTGATGGTGAACAAGGACCAGACACATTCGAAGCTGCGCATCTTTCACCTGGCTACTCCATGATTCAAGGATCGATTGGGGACTCCACTGGTTCGATATGAAGAGAATCCTTGCTCGCAGGTTTGCTCCTTTTAATTTTTCTGCTATTCCTGGTTTTCCTAATGTTGTCCCCTCTCCGAATGAATGGGGCGATTATTTTCCCATATTTGGAAAATGTGAAGAGGATGACCCTGCTCAGCACCTTAGTGAGTTTCATGAACTCATGCGTCAGTGGGAGATACATCATGAGGATGTATTAATGAAGATGTTCATGTTCTCGTTAGCAGGGGATGCACGTAAATGGTATCATTCTTTACCCCCTGCTAGCATTTCTTCACTCAATGGATTCCATGCAGCTTTCACCGCCTATTGTTAGAAGTTGTATCCCTATGAGTCAATTTTTCATAACTGTTGTGGGGGATACCACAACTATATGTGAGATGAAACTGTTTCAGACGTAGGCTGTGAAGATGGTCTTGATGACCTGGATCAGAAATCAATACTTTCTCCTCCCCATTCGTCTGCATCAGAGGTGGGTTATGAAAGCGATGAATATCCCAGGGGGGAAGAGGATTCCCTGAGTGAGATGATGGAGCAGGAGAAATATCTCTCTGCCTAATTAGAAGGGTTGAAATATGAAGACTATGCAGAGGATTTTCTAGCTTGGGAGGAAGAAGATGACCTCAGTGAACTAGTGGAGCAGGCGATATTCCCCACTCCCCGATGTGCAAAATTGGAATCTGAAGACAACGAAGATAATTTTCCAGTATTCCAGGAAGATGATCTAAGTAGCTCTTTTGAAGAGATTATTGAAGATTTCTTGGATGCATTAGCATCTGCCCCTGATGACCCTGCTATCTCAGATTTAAACGAAGAAGCCATTGTGGAAGAGGATTGTTCTTTCTTCCTTCATGAGATTTCCCATGATGTATTTACATTTGGGATTGAAGGGAAGGATCGGGAGACCATTCCCTTTTTACAAGATGGGAGAGTGCACGAGGAAGAACCATAAGAGCAGCTAAGCACACATTTCTTTTGCTATCTAGAGCCAGTCAGCGAGCAGCCACCGCCCGAGATCAGTGAGCCTACGACAGTTGTCCATTCACCTATGCTTGTCAGAGATATTTATCCACATGGGAATAACTGTGTAGTAGAGGAGGCTGCCTGTCGCCAACTTTCCGAAATTTTCCACTCATTCTATGACCTTGTCAGCGAATACATGGAGTGGCATGTCCTTTATGCCTTGGAGCCACCCTATTTCATGTCAACTTCATCCTATGAGGAGAAGTTGAAGAGTGTAGCTATTCTGCTGTCACGGTTACACCATCTGCTGGTGATCATCGACAGAAGGAAGGAGATTCTATCCAAGAAGCTGCTTGAATGGCTATGGTGGAAGTCTGCTTTCACCTAGCCCCATGTAAAATATTTTATTACCATTAGAACTATATATAAATAAGCTCCTTTGAGCATGTAGCTTTGTTTTCTTTGCTTTACTTTTCGACCTATATTTTCAGAAGCGGGATGTTTTGAGCTTGACTCCATAGCCCAATAGCAAGGCACTGGGACTGCAAAATGAGTCCTTAGAGCATCATAGGGATGACTCTATCCCCCATGGAGCCTAATGTTAACAAAAATTCTTGTCTTGGGCATAAGAATATTCAGGTCTGCAAGTTGCACGAGAAGCGCCCAAGCGCAACACACAGAAGAAGTCCTTTTTGGACTTAAAATCAAGTGAGCGGGCATTTTGTTCTTCAGTGGAAAGGATTCAACAACAGAGCAGAGCAGCGGTTAGTGGGTAATTGCAGTTAACCAAGTCGCGCCAAGTATAGCGCAAAAAGGTTTGTAAGGAAGTCAACGGTCAAAATTCTTCGGGAGGCACTCGCGAAGTTACGAAGGCCGTCGATCACGAGCAGTTCAAGCGCAGTGTTATTTCTCGAACTTGGGGTTCATGAGTTTGAAGAGCGGACCATATCCTTTGGTTGCACGAGATTCCAAGTTATGAAAAGTGTCCGGAGGGGGTCATCCGTTGCTGACCATCGCGTCTCTAGACTTCGCGAGGGGAGAATGCCAAAGTTCGATACTCCCACTCACGAGGTCACGAGTAGCGAGAGGCGCTAGTACTTGGGCCCTAGCCGATGATTACATGTAGAGAGCACTGACCAGAGAAGGAGCTCAACCCATATCTCCATCTCAGATAGCAAGAGTTTGGAAAAGAGGAGCCAAGGGCCTTCGATCCACAAAATCGCGAGTCATGAAACACAAAGAACTTTTAAATGATGGGCCCATAATATCGCCGAAAGTATTCTAGGCTGTTTGATCAAAAGGAGGGAACGTGGTGCGTGATTAGGCTCTACCACCTCTTCACGTATCATGACTTTGAATAGCAAGAATTAACCTCCTCCTAGCTACGAGACGCGAAGCACTGAAAGTGCTCAGGGGATGGGCCCACGGTCTTGACGCCCGGTCACTTGGGGAAAGAAAAAGAGTTGTGCAAAGGGGCCGAAATGCCGGGTTTATCCGCAGAAAGGATCACCGCATTCTCCAAAAGACCAGTTCATCTCGACCTCGGTCTTGGTCCTCGCTAAAAATAAATGAAGATGAATGGAGGTAGTTGAAACCTCGACTCACTCATTGAATGCAAGGCATGGAGGTTCCGGCAGGCAGTCTGCCCGAGATTGTCCTGTACATTCATTTTCTCCAAAAAGGGTCACGCCGAGTTCTCATCTGACCATAGGAGTTTGCACACGCCATTTCAACCTTTAATGTTTCAGCTACCTCCCTTGCAAAGGCCACGCAAAATTAAGATGACGTCTGACGAACGATTTCTGTCCGAAGTTTGATTGAAGGGACGCTACGCCTTGGAAGGCGAGCACACCTCTGTTGGGAAAATTTTTCTGAGTATATGTACTCAGGTTTTGCATTTTTGAAAGTATCGATGGTAGAGAGAAGCTCCCGATTGTAAAGTTTTAACAAACACTCTAGTTCTCTGGTTATGCATCTGTATGTAAGATTTATTGTTTAGTGACAGACAGTTTTCCTACCCCATCTAGTTTTCATCTCATACCGAGGGAGTTCATGATTGACTGATTCACATGAATTATTACAATTATGTTACGATAAAGGATTTATTGTTGCATTGTTTTATTCTCCGATTTTCTGCGTTTGAATGTAAGAAGATCTTGCGTTTAGATGTTTTCTCCTACAGTCTGTTAGAAACCTGATGTTTATGACAGACCTTTGCAGTTCTCTTATACAAGTCTTCCCCCTACTCACCCTTACTACAACTCACTGTCTGAAGTTTATTTAAGACCTCACTTGCCCATGCATGCCTGGCCTAGTTTCGGAGTTAGAACAACATTGTTTTGAGTTAACTTCCATTCGATCACCCCTTTTTATAAACAAACCATGACATAAACTGATGGGCATTGGGATCTGCTCCTGCTGCAATCTAGGAGTGACTTCTGACGCTAACAGGTCCTTCAAACAATACACGGTAAAGGCATGGTTGGAGGTATGTTTAATTGCACTCTGGATTTTGATTTCTATGAACATTGCATATATGTTAAACATAATCGAGTAAGATTCCGATTTGGTGCTACAAGAGCAAAGGGGGTCTTAGAGTTGATACACAGTGATGTGTTTGGACCTATTCCTATTCCATCCCTAGGTAAATCTTTTTATTATGTTTCATTCATAGATGATTTTTCAAGGAACACATGGATTTATTTTCTTAGAAAGAAATCTGAGGTATTTGATAAATTTAAAGAGTTTAAGGCTCTGGTAGAAAATCAGATAGAGAAGAAAATA